>JABFOV010001523.1:0-24784 GCA_022817685.1 Aradophagus sp. ZL-2020
GCTATGCTGCTCATTAAAAACAATAACAAATATAAACAAACATCGCATTTTGATTATATGTCATTAAATATCTTCTAAAAAAGTCGATATCATTATTCTAAAAAGATTTTTTTTTCGATTCAGTATGTCCAACAAAAGTGAAAGTAAAATAAATTCAAAAATAAATGAAAAATTTTAAAAGTCATTATTTTGTTGAGTTAAATCTAATGAACTACTCGATATTTGTATGTCATAAACTCTGTAGACAAAAATGTTAACAGTGAATGACAAGTTAAGTTTATGTATTAGTGAATGGCCACTCTTTTAAAATTATATTGTTTAGTAATCAGTTATCAGAAATTGCACATTTTGTTTACACAAGTTATTTTATTATCAAATATTATCAAATATACAATCATATAATGTGTATTTTTGCATGATTGCTTGGATTTAAAGCTTGTATAGTGCAATGCTAATGTATGAGTTTTGTTATTTAAATTTTGCTTAACAAAATTCTTCACTCTATTATCATTAGCTTGTGTCATTACATTGAATTTACTCTTCCATAGAAATTACATTAAAATAAAATATGCTTGTCATATTCAAGGTTTAAGGACATTCAACTATTGAATAATAGCTTTTTTACTTTTACTTTAACTTTAACAATAAAATTATAATTTATACTTTTGGGATCATTTATTTTCACAAACAGAATTTTAACTAAACAGAATTTTGCTTTATAGTATTGAAAAGACAATAGAAGGGTTTGATATGAGTAAAAAGCAAACAATAGACATTTATTTTTGTCTGACATTTTAATACTTATCGATTTATGTAATAAACTGAATAAACGGAAAAGTTAAAAACAACTGTAGCTATTTTAATATAGTTTTTGTAATCACTTGCGATGTATTTTTATACATAAAAACTTATAAGAAAAAACAATGTTTTATTTAGTCTTATATATTATACAAAAAAAATTATAAAAATTAATCTATAGATTATTTATTTGTATATTTTTAATTGTTGATCAACAAAAATTAAGAATCAAACATCAAGAACGCAAATGCTTTGTTGCTTAGCTCTGCCGTTATTTTATGATGTTTTACTATATGATTATACAATACATAATATATTAATGTAGTAAATAATGCATGATCAAGAAAGACAACAAAATTATTTAACAGATATTTTTAATACTATCGCTAGTGTTTATTTTTATTTATTATCTAATTTAAGTAAACTCATTTTATTGTATTTTTCATTTTGCTAATTTGAATTCATTTATTTCAAGTTTTACAACATTTATTTAAACGAATCCCAAAATGACCTTTATTTATTAAATCCTGCAGACTGATCATCAAGATTATTGTGAAGTTTGTCAACAAGGAGGTGAAATTATTTTATGTGACACCTGTCCGAGAGCTTACCATCTTGTATGTTTGGAACCAGAATTGGAGGAAACTCCTGAAGGAAAATGGAGTTGCCCTCACTGTGAAGGAGAAGGTACATAAAGTTAATTTTTTTTCTCCACTTTTTTTACTAAAAATTTAGAATGGAATAAAAATGTATCAAAGTATTTTGTTAAATTTTGATTTTAATTGTATCCGATTGCAATAAATACTATATTAACATTACTATTTAGGTGCTGCCGAAGATGATGACGAGCACATGGAGTTTTGTCGAGTGTGCAAAGATGGTGGAGAATTATTATGTTGCGACAGTTGCACAAGTGCTTATCACACTCATTGTTTGAATCCCCCGTTACCTGATATACCTGATGGTGATTGGAAATGTCCAAGATGTTCATGTCCACCACTCAAAGGAAGAGGTAACTTGGTCAATTTAATTTCAACTTGTTATTTAAAAAATCACAATTTATCCCCCGATAGAACATTATATTTTTATACGTACGATATACGTGTATACAAATTTATTATAGGTATAATAAAATAAAATCTAAGTGTCTATCTATTATACATTACATTCCATCGGGATCATTGTTAAAATATGACAAATATTTTAACAATATTTTAATCAATATTTGATATGTATATACCATATATATAAATATGTTATTAGTTGCAAAAATTTTGACGTGGAGATGGAAAATTTGTAACGATGCTACTAACGACGAACCATCCACAAGCAAAGCTGCACCGAAACCTCGCAAAATCCGCGAGTTCTTTGTCAAATGGGCCAACATGTCTTATTGGCAATGTGACTGGATCACCGAATTACAATTGGATGTTTTCCACCCACTTATGTTCAGGTAAAAATGACACATATAAATGTTTAATATATCTTTTTATAAAATGTTATTAGAATAATAATCAATATTTATTAATTTAATTAGAAATTACTCGCGAAAATATGACATGGACGAACCTCCTAAACTGGAAGAACCTTTGGATGAAGGCGACAGTCGTGTAAAGCGTTTAAGAGAACACGACACTAGCAACAAATCTGAATACAATTTGGAGGAACGTTTCTACAGATATGGTGTAAGGCCAGAATGGTTGGTTGTACACAGAGTCATTAACCACAGAGTGACTCGTGAGGGCAGGGCTTCATATTTGGTTAAATGGCGTGATTTGGGTTATGATCTAGCAACTTGGGAACAAGAAAATGAAGATATTCCAGGATTGAGGCAAGCTATTGAGTATTACTTAGATTTGAGAGCTGCCAATTGTTCTGATGGTAATTCTTCTCGTAAGGGAAAGAAAGGTGAATTTCTTGTTTTCTTTTTGAGAAATGATAATTTTATTTGTTTAATCACTAATAAACTTTCTTTATTTCATCGAACATTGAGCAGGAAAAGGCAAAAAGTCAAAGACACGTGAACTTATTGATGAAGAAGAAAGAACGCCGAAACGTTACACTCCACCACCTGATAAACCTACAACTGATCTAAAGAAGAAGTATGAACGCCAGCCAGATTACTTGGATCAAACTGGCATGCAACTTCATCATTATCAATTAGAGGTTTGATATTTTTTTTTTAATAATTGGTTTTTTGTTGGCTAAACAAATATTTTTTGTATCGTTTAATACTAAATGATCAACTTTGTTAAAAGTGTTTACTTTAATTTTTATAGGGTCTCAATTGGCTACGATATTCATGGGGTCAGGGAATTGATACTATTTTAGCTGATGAGATGGGTTTAGGAAAAACCATTCAAACCATTACATTTTTATATTCACTTTATAAAGAAGGACACTGCAAAGGACCTTTCCTTGTATCAGTACCATTGTCAACAATTATCAATTGGGAACGTGAATTCGAAACCTGGGCTCCTGATTTTTATTGTGTTACATATGTTGGTTAGTAAACAATCATATTTATTATAAATATATAAATGTTTATGTAAAAAACCTTGACTTAATACTTATGAGTAAATCAAGAAGTTAGATTGTTTTAAAAAACAATATTTACAGAATTGCTCACATTTCATGACTTTTTCAGGCGATAAAGACAGTCGAATCGTTATTCGTGAAAATGAACTGTCCTTTGAAGAGGGTGCTGTGAAAGGTTACCGTGCAACTAAAATACGATCATCTAACATCAAATTTAACGTGTTATTAACTAGCTACGAATTGATATCCATCGATTCAGCGTGTCTTGGTTCTATTGATTGGGCTGTTTTAGTGGTAGATGAAGCGCACAGACTCAAATCGAATCAATCGAAATTCTTTAGGCTATTGGCTTCCTACAATATCGCATATAAATTGCTTCTGACTGGTACGCCCCTGCAAAATAATCTAGAAGAACTGTTCCATTTACTCAATTTCCTTTGTCGCGACAAATTCAACGACTTGGCTGCATTCCAAAATGAATTTGCCGATATATCAAAGGAAGAGCAGGTCAAAAAATTACACGAAATGCTTGGACCTCACATGCTGCGTCGATTGAAAGCTGACGTTTTGAAGGTGATTCTTATGAAATTAACTTCTCTTTCCAGTATAATTTTCTTTAATTTTAAAAATATTGAAATTGTTTTATAAAGCAAACATTCAAAAGAGAAACTACTTCTTTACAAACAAGTTATTCAATCAATATAATCGTTTTTCTTCTTTTTGAATAGAACATGCCAAGTAAATCAGAATTCATTGTACGAGTCGAATTATCTCCAATGCAAAAGAAATATTACAAATACATCTTGACGAGGAATTTCGAGGCTTTGAATCCAAAGGGTGGTGGTCAACAGGTATCTCTGTTGAACATTATGATGGATCTGAAAAAATGTTGTAATCATCCATACTTGTTCCCTGCTGCATCGCAAGAAGCGCCTACAGGCCCTAATGGAAATTATGAAACATCTGCATTGATTAAGGCTGCTGGGAAATTAGTGTTATTAAGTAAAATGCTCAAAAAGTTGCGAGACGATGGACACAGAGTCTTGATTTTCTCGCAGATGACAAAAATGCTTGATATTCTAGAAGATTATTTGGAAGGTGAAGGTTATAAATATGAAAGAATAGACGGAAATATTACGGGTGCTCAACGGCAGGAAGCTATTGACAGATTTAATGCTCCTGGTAAGAAACAGCTGTTTACTTTAATGTAGTACAAAACTTCAATCATCATTCTTTGATTACTATTGTTAACAACTTACCAATGAAATTAAAAAAAAAAAAAAAAACAATATAAATTTTCAGGTGCCCAACAATTTGTGTTTCTACTGTCGACTCGTGCTGGTGGCTTGGGTATCAATTTAGCAACCGCTGACACTGTCATCATTTATGATTCTGATTGGAATCCGCACAACGACATTCAAGCCTTCAGTAGAGCCCATCGTATTGGACAGGCGAACAAAGTAATGATTTACCGATTCGTAACTCGTAATTCCGTAGAGGAAAGAGTAACACAAGTGGCCAAAAGGAAGATGATGTTGACTCATTTGGTCGTCAGACCAGGAATGGGTGGTAAAGGTGCGAACTTCAGCAAGCAAGAGCTTGACGATATTTTACGTTTTGGAACAGAGGAATTATTCAAGGAAGAGGAGGGCAAAGAAGACGAGGCTATTCACTACGACGACAAGGCTGTGGCTGAGCTGCTGGATCGCAGCAAAGAGGGCATTGAACAGAAGGAGAATTGGGCGAACGAGTACTTGAGCTCGTTTAAGGTAGCATCTTATGTAACAAAGGAAGGTGAAACGGAAGAAGAAGCTGATACCGAAATCATCAAACAAGAAGCTGAAAACACCGACCCTGCTTATTGGATTAAACTGTTGCGACATCATTATGAACAGCAACAGGAAGATATTGCGCGAACTCTTGGTAAGGGTAAACGCGTGCGAAAGCAGGTGAACTATAATGATGGAGGCGTAACCGGAGATCAAGGAGCACGCGACGATCAGCCCTGGCAAGAAAATCTGTCAGATTATAATAGTGACTTCAGTGCACCTAGCGATGATGACAAGGAAGATGATGACTTCGATGAAAAGGGTGATGGTGACCTATTGTCGCGACGTAGCAGGCGCCGTCTGGAACGTCGTGATGAGAAGGACCGACCCTTGCCTCCTCTATTGGCTCGAGTCAATGGAAACATTGAAGTTCTTGGCTTTAATGCAAGACAGCGTAAGGCTTTCTTGAACGCTATAATGCGGTATGGTATGCCACCACAAGATGCTTTTAATTCACAATGGTTAGTACGCGACCTCCGTGGCAAAAGCGAGAAGAACTTTAAAGCTTATGTGTCCTTATTTATGCGCCACTTGTGTGAACCTGGTGCTGATAATGCTGAAACGTTCGCGGATGGCGTACCTAGAGAAGGTCTCAGTCGACAACACGTGTTGACCAGAATAGGTGCGTTACTACACAATTCATATTTTGTGCATAATTGTTGTAAATGTTCTATGCGTCAAATGATAACAAATTCAGATGTTTTAAACGTTATAATTATTGTATGATTGAATTGAATTTTGTTCCATACTAATGTGTGTAAATGTTTTATAGGTGTTATGTCATTAATTCGCAAGAAAGTCCAAGAATTTGAACACATCAATGGATATTACTCAATGCCAGAAATGATTCGTAAACCTGTTGAGCCAGTAAAGCCAGCCGAAGGTGAAAATGGAACCAGTAGTACTGCCACAACTACTAGCGCCACCGCTACACCGACAGCCTCCAATGCGCCCAGCCCACCGAGCACAACTATCGCTGGTGCAACAACGACCACAATTAGTACCACAAGCACTGCAGCTGGCTTTACTACCACAACTGCCACCATTGCCAATGCCAATGCAACAGAAAGTGATGAAAATCAACAACCAAACGAATCAGCATCTGTAAAGGAGGACACGGAAGATAAAGAAAATGCTGAAGCAAAGAAAGACAAAACTCCAGACGAAGCTACCAAAGTGGAGCAGGAGCAGGATCAAGCTCCTTTACCTTCTGTTGCAGAAAAAGAAAAAACTAGCTTCGAACCTGAGAAAGAAGGGGCTGAAGAAAAAAATAGAGAAGAAAAAGAAAAATCAGAGGTCAGCGTCAAAGATGATTCTGCTGCCACTGTTACTTCTCCTGCCAGTAAAGCTGAAAGCAAGGGTGAAGGTGCACCTGAGACCAAGGAAGGTGAAGAGGATGTGGTCATTGTTAAGGATGACGAAGAAGATTCTGAAAAGAAAGCTGACGCTGATAAAGAAAGTAAAGATAAGGAAACAAAGGAGACGAAGGAAGGAGAAGCAGATGCTAAGCCAAAACGCAAGTTTATGTTTAACATAGCTGATGGTGGATTTACGGAATTGCATACATTGTGGTTGAATGAGGAAAAAGCTGCTGTTCCGGGCCGTGAATACGAAATCTGGCATCGTCGACATGACTATTGGCTACTTGCAGGAATTGTTACTCATGGATATGGTCGTTGGCAAGATATTCAAAATGACATCAGGTATAGAGTTGCTTGCTTCTATTTAATTATTTCAATAGAATAAAGTTGGTGAAATACCAATGCTAATCAAAACGTACTATCTTTAATAGATTTGCAATCATCAACGAACCTTTCAAGATGGATGTTGGAAAGGGTAACTTCTTGGAAATTAAAAATAAATTTTTGGCAAGACGTTTCAAGCTTCTTGAGCAGGCGTTAGTTATTGAAGAACAGCTAAGAAGAGCAGCATATTTGAATCTTACTCAAGATCCAAATCATCCTGCTATGAGTTTGAATGCTCGTTTTGCCGAAGTTGAGTGTCTTGCTGAATCGCACCAACATCTAAGTAAAGAGAGTCTTGCTGGCAATAAACCAGCGAATGCAGTTCTTCATAAGGTATTATTAGTTAATTATGTAAGAAGTTATAATGTTTCATCTCTGAAATGAATAATTTATAAAATCATTTGTTTATATAGGTTTTGAATCAGCTGGAGGAATTATTGTCAGATATGAAATCAGATGTAAGCAGATTGCCGGCGACGTTAGCCAGAATTCCTCCAGTCGCTCAACGATTACAAATGTCCGAGCGTTCAATTTTGAGTCGATTAGCAGCGACTGCTCCAGGTGGCACGAGCAATCAAGCGAGTCAAGCGGCGCTTCTTGCGCAACAATTCCCGCCTGGATTTACGGCTGGCCAATTGCCAGCCACTTTCGCTGGCGCGGCCAACTTCGGTAATTTCAGGCCACAGTATTCGGTGCCGGGCCAGCCGCCGCAAGGTTTCACCAGCTCGTAATACACGTCAATCAAATTCACACACAATGACTCATCGCGACACCTACTCTTCATTAAACTGACCACTACACTTTGCTCTTCGTACGACAGCGCATTTCGATTTTTTAATTTTTTTACAACCTTCTCTACTGTTATCTCATCTATGCTTACTCTGATTGTATTCTTCCTTCTCTTTTAGACTTTTTTTTTTGTCAATAAATTTTACATTTCACTTTTTTGATTATTTATACAAACGTACGGGATACAATTACAAGTATAAATTTCTCAGTTGAGTTAACTTATGAACTTACATTTTATGTATCATCATTACTACTAGCGAATTTTCACTAGATAAGGGTCTTTAATAATAAAATGATAATGGCAACAAATCTTTGAAATAAAAATGATAAGTTAAGATGTGCTGTCTTTTTACTTGTACCTCATCTTACGGATGCAAATATGAATTATGTTGAAGAAGTTTTTTTTTCAATATTTCGGTTGTTGTTTATTATTTGGTATATTAGTCTTGTTTATAAGACAAATTGTTCATTTTTTAATCAGAACCCTCCAAGTGATTTAACCCTGAAAGAGAATTCTAAGTCTATAAGAATAATTGTTTAATTTTTAACTGAAAATTTGTTTCCTTTTGATTTACTTAGAAATTACAACATAAACATATTTCGTTCAATATACTAATAATAATTATAAAAACTTAATGTTATACAGATGTCTAAATTATACTTATTTTTAACAAAATATCTTATATCAATGTTTATTTCATATTTAACAATCCTCCAACAACACAAGAAAAATAGGAATACTAAATGATTATTGATATATAAATAACTATTAAAATGAAAACATTTTAATTTTTATAAGGTGTATTGTCGCTTTTATATACATAATGACACATTTTCTGTTTGCAACATTTGTTTTAATAAATATACAAACAAAGATGAAAATAAAAGTATTTTGAATACATAAAAATTTGTAATAAATTTAATGAAAATGTCATATTAATATAAATGTCTAATTAATAAGGCTTTGTGTATGATTTACAAAAAAATAATCGTCGATGGTCAACCAGAACTGTCCCTATTTTGCCTTTGCTGCACCATTTCCCTGAGGTTGTTCTCACTGTCTTTCAAACTGCGCTGCAGGTAAGCTTTGTTATTTTCCAGAGTTTTGATTTTTTCTTCAGCACTGGTAGTCCGATTTTCCAGATCTTTTTTCACATTGTCGACGTTGTCCAAGATAAACATCCTTCCAACAGCCTGGTATGTTTTCGTGTCAGGTGGCAAAGACGTTATTTCTTTGATAGTCAAATCAGCGTGGTGTTTCGTCCGTCGCAAATTTTCGATTTGAACATCCGCAATTTTCAATTTTACGCTGGTATCCACCATTTTGTCGTGAAGCTCAGCAAATGCCTTTTTTAGTTCTTGATCAAGTTCCCTTGCCATGTTTACGATTGGTAGGTTAACTTGTGTTTGATTTTGTGTAATTGGAAAAGCGAACAGTCTCCAATAATTACGGTGTTTGCGTTTTTAGAAATACTTATATTCGGGAAGAGAAATGATTCTCTATTTGTTGAAATAATTTTTGTTGTATCAGTACTTCGAATTTGAGAAAAAAACGAAGATTGATAGATAGTGGAACACACGACAAAACGTGTGTAGCACTGACGCTACTAGGCGGCGAAGTTGAGAAACTCATGGCAGATGTGCCGCCATGCCAGTAAAGAAGGAAGCAGTGAAGATAATTTAATTAAACTGAAAGATCTTTACAAAAACAGATTTACAGTTTCATTTGTCTGAATTTATTCATAATACAATTGTATTAAACTTTAAATATTTATTTATATAATAATTTTAATGAAGTTATTTAAAATTTTGCAAAATAATTTTAAAACATGTAAAATTTATTAATTTGAAAATTAAAATTTTCTTTTACTCCTATCTTCTCCTTTACTTTTGCTCCATCGCATTTTAACTCTTGACATGCATTTTAACAAATATCCTTTACTTTATGTAACTTAAATTATTTTTATGAGTGTCTAAAAAAATAATATTATTTTAGCTGCAATATTAATTAGATATGGAAACAAATTTAAGAATTGCAAACAATTATTTTTTTCTACTTGTTTTTTAATCTTGTTTGTCTCCAAACAATTTTTGCGTTCAAAAATGTAACAAAAATAAGGAAAGAGATTTTAATTTTTATTTGAAAATGGAAAATTAATTATCAAATTAGTCAGTACACTGCGAAGCAAAAAAACAGTTATAAATTACCACAGAAAAAAAAGAGATACGGCGACTGTTTTTAAATAATGGCCAGAAAATATTGTTTCAAATGAACCAATGTTACTTAAGATATACAATTTTTTATAAAAAAAATGATGACTGAAAACGAATTACATTGACAGGCGCTGAACTCAAAGCTTAAAGATGTGAATATCGATATTCTCAAAATAAAAATTTTTTGACAAAGTTTTATGCTCTTATTTAATCTACAAACAACTAATTATATCACATTTTTGTATTCCCGTAATCAATTAATGCATCTTAATTGGAAAATATAATATCTGGAATTTCCTTATGTTTGAGCGTCACGATGATGCGAGTTCACAGGAAAGAATATATATTTGCGAATCATCGGCCTTCGTTCGTGCCGCATTATCAATTAAAGACATCGTTAAGAAAGTATTTTATTCTGCCGATGCTTCATTTATTTTAACTTCATTGGCAATAACAGACGCGATGCGCTGAATAAATCTTTCCTCCTTTCAACCGCTATATATACAATGCTATCTTAACCAACAGAGGTCCAGTGTTAAAATACAATTTGCGCAGGTTTACGCTATCATTAATGATGAATTACCGTCATTCACTGTTACTTTTGGTCATTGGACTTTTTAGTGGTTCTATTGCTACTCATGAAGTTCATACATCTCTTGGAAAAATTAAAGGGTCGCTTATGAAAAGTAGATTAGATAAAAATATTTATGCATTCCGTGGTGTAAGATATGCTGAACCACCAGTCGGCGAGTTACGATTTCAGGTAAGAATTTTTCCCTTTATGTTTTATCAAACATTGTTTCAGTAACGATTATAAAGTTTATTATATTCTGTTGGTTTTTGAGAAAACTTTTCAGCGAAAACTGAAACTGTTTTTTAAACGTAACGCCACCATTATAAGGAAATTATTTTCTTGATTACTTTACTAGTTTTGAACGAATGAAATCATTCATAAAACTTTTTTTTAAATAAAACGCATATGAAAATTATTGTAATACTGAATATAAACTCACAACTTTAGCCACCCCGTCCAGTTAAACCTTGGTCAGGTGTCTTTGATGCCTCGAAAGAAGGTCCTACGTGTCCTACGCCTGAATTCAAACCGATTTCTGAAGATTGTCTCCGACTGAATGTTTACACAACACAAGTAATTTTATTACAAATATTTCATGAAATAAATACATATTTATAATAGTTACCAATACTTGAATCAATTTATTCAAATACAAGATTCAATGCAATTTCAGTTACCTTCTAGAACTAACGCTGTTAAAAGACCCGTCATTGTGTTCTTCCATCCTGGCGGATTTTACACTTTTTCTGCACAAAGTTACGTATTTGGGCCTGAATACTTGATGGATAAAGAAGTTGTTTTAGTGACGGTTAACTATCGCATGGGATCGTTAGGTAAAACAAACTTATACATTTAAATAATTTATATACTATGAATTTCTAAATTAAAAAAAAAAAATTTAAACCATACAATTGTCTACATACTATTTAGATAATGATTTTTAACGTACTTATTTATATCAATTGTTATCATCTATTAAATAAATTATAAGAACGCAGAAATTGATCAAAGGCTTACGTGTAAATTCCGTACTTTCATTTCTCAAATTGTTTTATAATTCTAATGTAGGATTCCTCAGTACTGGCGATTCTTTGATTCCTGGCAACATGGGCTTAAAGGACCAAGTAATCGCTCTTCGCTGGGTGAGAGATAATATCGATAAATTTGGCGGAGATCCAGACTCTGTGACAATCAGCGGATACAGTGCAGGTTCATGGAGTGTCATTTTCCACATGCTGTCGCCAATGTCTCGAGGTCTCTTCCATCGAGCTATTGCTTCAAGTGCAGCACCGACAACTCAAAACCCAACTCCGAAGCAACAAATACATTTGGTTGTTAAGCAAGCTAAAATCTTGGGCTGTCCTACAGATAACTTGACTGAGGCTGTGCAGTGCATGAAGACTAAGCCTGCTGAAGATTTTGGCAAATCGTTACCTCAGTTTGCTGTAAATACAATAAGAACAATTAAATTAATATTTGTAATAATAATAATAATAGTAATAATAATGTTATTATATTATATACAAATCTATGCTATCATGTTACAGGAATTCTATGGTGATCCCATTTTAATATGGAGACCAGTAATAGAACCGGAAGTGCCAGGCCAGGAAAGATTTTTAACCGACTATCCAGAAAATTTGATTCGCGCTGGAAAATTTGTTAAAGTACCTGTTATCGCTGGAGGAAATGAAGAAGAATTCGGAGGAGTAATAACAAGTAAGGAATAATTTTCAAGTGTTGATAAAAATTAAAATTAAAACGCAATATTTTTACTGAACATTAGTACTGTTTGAGTATACTGACTACAACTTATTATTATTTTTGCAGTTGCTCTAAACCAAACCGCACAAGGAAACTTTACAATTTTAAATAAAATAAACGAAGACTGGTTCAATATAGCTCCTATTAGTTTCTTATACGAAAGAGATACTAATCGATCATATGAAATTAGTAGGAGGCTGAAAGAATTTTACTTTGATGGTCAAAACGTAACATTAACAAATTTAAAAGAACTTGCTGATGTAAGTATTTTTATAGTTACATACAAACAGAATCTCTTGTTCCAGTAAAATTCATATAATTGTATTTTAAAAATCTAATATATTTCACCTAAATTATTTAAAATGGCTTTTAAAATTGTTTCAGCTATATGGTGATGCTATAACCATTTTCAGTGTTCACCGTTTTGTAAATCTAATTAGTTCTGTGAATCCAGCACCAACGTATTATTATAATTTTATTTATCAAGGTCGACATAGCTTTGTTTATTATGCGAATTCTACCATACCTTATGGTGAGTAAAACAAACGAGTATCAAAATAATTGTTATAATATAATTTAATTTACGACAGAAATAATTTCAGGAGTCGTGCATCACGATGATTTGTTATATTTATATCGCATGTTTGACTTTCCATTGTATAAACAAAGCGACCCGGAAATTATTACAGTGGAAAGAATGACAACATTATTGGAGCACTTTGCCAAAACTGGCGTTCCGATTCCAGAAAATGACCCGCTATTTAATAATGTGAAGTGGGAAAGGTTCACCAAAGATAATAAAGCGTATTTAGAAATTGGAGATAGATTACTCATGAAAAGTGATCTGAGGCCCAAAAGAATGAAATTTTGGGATGATCTGTTCCCAATAGTATCATTATAATTTTTTTACACTTGTATAACACATGTATTAAATTTAAATATATAATAATATAATTTATGTAATGTTATTATCTACCTTGATACATCCACGCTATAAAGTCAAGTAAATAAAGTCAAGTAAATAATTTAAATAAATAGATTTTATAGTAAAATCAATTAGTAAATAAAAAAAATACAGTCAAAATATAGTCACAGTATGAAGTCAACTTACTGATATGCAAAAGAAAACCGAAAAAGGAAGAAAAAAAAAAAAGAACAG
Organism: Aradophagus sp. ZL-2020; assembly: GCA_022817685.1. Lineage (NCBI taxonomy): Eukaryota > Metazoa > Arthropoda > Insecta > Hymenoptera > Scelionidae > Aradophagus > Aradophagus sp. ZL-2020. The sequence goes on from JABFOV010001523.1 coordinate 13,411, forward strand.
ACGGGCTCGTCCGGGATTTGAACCCGGGACCTCTCGCACCCTAAGCGAGAATCATACCCCTAGACCAACGAGCCAAGGTTATGACGAGACGCCGAACGTGACTATTTGAACGGCTGGTGAGGATCAGCTGGAAAGTTGCTCCACTTAACGATACGCGACGATATCATCTTTCATGCGTAGCATTTCCTACAAAACACGTCGCCTTCTCTAATGATATAGTAAATATGATTAGCGACAACATGGCGGACCTCGGACAAGACTTCAATCGCAGCGGACTAACCGTCAAATGCAAACGGGTAAGTCCAAGTGATCCCGCGTATCTTATTTTACGTGCGCTTGAGATAAGGCCAACAAAATTGCGCAGCACGTTTAATCTGTTTGGCGCTGCGCGGACAGGTCTGGTACACGGGTCAAAGAGCGGAGAAAATCCCGGCCGGACTGATTGGCATGGTCGGCAGCGATTGTGCCAGTCTTGACGTTTCGTACAATGAACTTTCATCCATCACTAATGTCAAGCACTTCATCCACTTGCAAGAACTCATTTTGGATAACAACAAACTCAAGGATTTAAACACTTTGCCGCATATGCCCCACTTGTTGACACTTAGTTTGAATAATAACAAGGTGAGGAATTTACAAACATCTTTGTTGTACAAATATTTTTGTTTACAAACATCTTTGTTGTACTAACATGTTTGTTTACAAACATCTTTCTCGTTGTTGTTTTCATTGATTAGAATGTTTACGTTTATTGTATACATCTTTTCTTATATATTAAACATTATTTTATTTATATACTCAACTCTGATAAAGGACTTTGTCTAAAGTCATTGTTTGTGGTCAGTGAACTTCGGTCAATAAAGAACAACATATATACTTACCCATTCGTTTCCTTTCTATTTTTGTGTTTTTTAATCATCAACGTTCAATCAAATTGTAGCGACACCTGCAGCTGTGTTGGTTTTTATTTTTATAATCTTTAAAATTATTATCTATATAAATACATTAAATGCCTGTAATTAATAATAAAAAAGAAATTGATTTTAACAATGAATTCAAATGATAAACTTTTTTTATAAGTGTATACTACAATTTTGTGATAAATAACATTTCATTTAACAAAAAGTCTAATGCTTTTATATAATTTTCTAGAAGAAAACATATTGATTTCAATTTATCAAAATAAAAGTTTTTATTTTAAAATAGAAATATTCATTTGTTACTTACAATTGCAATAAAAAATTTATTTTTAAAAAGACACTTATTATAAAACTAGTTTTCAGACATTGATTCAGTATTGCAAAAGATAAAAACATGCTGTCCAAAAATACAGTATGTAAGCCTTTTGGGAAATCCAGGCTGCCCAGATCAACTCACTGATCCGGACTCCTATGACGAAGCTGATTACAATCGATATCGATTATACGTAATCTACACGTTACCAAAATCTTTAACTTTTCTGGACTCTCGAGTTATCACCCGACAAGAAAGACGCGATGCTGAGCGTCGAGGCTGTTTTCTAAAAACTGTAAAACTTGCTTTAAGAGCAACTCCAGAAACAAACGCTTTGGACGAATTTGATGATATATTTTTCAACTTACGTTATACGCCATTGCCAACAACTCAGAGAAATCCACAGGACCATCGAGGTTCGACCAAAATGTATTTTTAATCATTTAATCCTCAATTGACACTGATAAAATTTTTAATGACAAATTAAAAGTGCTACTAAGTTAGTTTTTTCCTAGAATTTTTTTTCTTCTCAATCTTAAGAATTTTCTTAATGATTTTTTACAATGAAAAATTATTTATACATAAATGCATCTTAAATTCTAATTTTGTGAAAGTTATGCAACAGTTTTATAGTTGAAGATAAAATATTTTGTTGTTGATAATTCCAAGTGGTATTAACGACCAATTGACAGACAACAATGAGTTTTCAAATGTTTATTTCAAAAGCCAACGTTTCGACTCTAGATTGGAGTCTTCATCAGGGCTAAAAATTAACGGACATATGTTTAAATAAACAATTAATACCTTTGAATTAAATGGTTGTTAAATATAAAAAAGGGCAATTTACAAGCAACAAGTTAAATAATACCATTAATTAAAAACAACTACTATCCTTCACTAACCTGTATATGTTTAGTTACTCGTTTAAAAAATTTGTGCAAAACAATTAAATGTCCATGTAAAAATCCAGAATTTTAAATTCGGTTAACTTTATATTTTAATTATTGTAACGGTGTATTACCGTACTCGTCACTGTCTGGATTGGCTTTTGAAATAAACATTTGAAAACTCATTGTTGTCTGTCAATTGGTCGTTAATACCACTTGGAATTATTAACATTCTATATACAGACGTTAATCTTATTACTTTAAATATTTTGTTGTGTTTAACAGGAGCTTTCGGCAGGTGCAAATATCGTTATTCTGGGAAAAATTCTGAAGGAAATCGTTTCATTTTGAATAATGATCTCTGAACAAAGTTTGAGGAACAACATGAACCTAATAAAGACTTACAAAAATTAACATATCTGGTGAGGAAACGCAAGCATTTTTGAATTTTCATATTCATTATTTTACAAACAAAATTTGTGATATGTATTTTATACATATGTGTAATTTATTAAATTTTAATAAAAACGTGACGAAATCTACAAAAAGTTTATTTTCATGCACATAGTATATTAATATACCTACCAAAAAATATTAATATGCATGCACATTTATTTTATTCTTCTGTAAAAGGAATTTTTACTAGGTATAACTCATTATTGATAACACATTTTCTTTATTCGATGATTGGTATTTTATAAATTGTATATCAGTGAATCACTGCGGTCTTAAAACCACTTTAAGTACACCGCTAAGTACACGTAAGTAATAATTTCAGCCTTACAACTCTTATTCTTTTACCGACGATAATACTCATTATTCACCGTTGTTTATATTTACGCAATTCCTACTTATTTGACCATTTAATTACAATCTCAATAAAGGCAATATCAAATTGCCACGATGAACACTTTTTATTCAATAAGTTATTCCAAAATCTTCTTCGTGAATATTATTTTACGTATCTTGGGAGCGGACAAAATTGGAACTAACCGTTTCTAGGACTGTAAGTTTCACTTTACCGTCCGCTCCTTTGGTCCATAAAATAGCGTACATGCCTCGGGCGCAGTGACGCCCTCAGCAATAATGTACTATTATCCTAAATAATATTCATCAAATTTAAATATGACTTCCCCCAGCATGTACACACACATCAATATATATCGCTGGCTGTGGGCTAAATTCGTTGAACACATCAAAAAAATGATTATTATAAGAGCCAATAAACATGATAAATTTCTTAAATCCGTACTTATTAATTCACGTAAAAATTTTTTTTAATACCACTTTCCCAGCGATATGGGTAATATTATATTTGATTACTTGTAAGTATTGAAAGTATCAACATTTAATTGTTGGAATATAAAAGTACTTTTTGTTCCTTTTTTATTTTGGACTGGAAGCATATCTTTCATTTGGAAAGACTAATCTGTCCAATTCATCACGGTTTTTGTTTTATACTAATAATTGGCCACGAAGAACGAAAAATGATAGTTTTATATTTACAAGTATACATTCGTTTATTTTTCTTTTTATCGCAGTTACTTGTTAAAATGATTTTATGCCAACAAATTAAAAAAAATGGAATAAAATTATTAAAATTTAAAAGTTAAATTCTTCACATAAAAAGTAACGATTGATATAATTGATGTAAAACAATACTGAATAATTAATTTCATCACACTATACAAAATATTGAATTAATTATTCAAGTATATAAAAATGATTTCAATATGTAATATTGCATATGTAAAATACATTATAAAAACATTCAAAGAATATATATGTCTATATATAGATTTTGTTTGAATATAAACATTATAAATCACTCTAAATATTTGATCTGTTAATGTTTGATAATCCTATACGTTTACATACTCTTTGACATAAAATTTCGAAGATTTCATTATTTAACAAAACTCTAAATCTTTGTATAAACTTCATGCATCTGATCTTAAAGTAAGGTATGTATTTACCTTCACTCAACAAACCAATTATTTACTCAATTCCATGCTACTCTTATAATAATTGATTGAAAAATCGCTACACATTAACAATTAATAAAAAGTAAAGTAATACAAAAGATGAAAGACTTGATTCTGGCAATATTAATTGCTATTGCTGAAAAGTCATCTACAATTATCAAAATTCCGTATAGTGCGATATTGCATTGAAATTGCAAACAGGACTCTTTGATAGGTCCCGAAGGCACTATATTGCGATATATTATAAATATACGGAACATATAACTATCTTTGTTGTTCATATAAAAGTGTCTTAGGAAGCGCCGCTACTTTTTCCATGGTTAAGTAAATTTGGCCTTAACATAACTGCACCTTCAACCCAGAAATTCGGACGTTCTAACATACTTTGCCAAAGTGACAGCTCGCGGCCTGTTGCATCCATCCAGTCAACAGATTTTCCATAATGTTTACCTAAAATTAATTCCATTTATTGAATTATTTTCAACATAATTCAGTATTTTTTATATGCACAATAATTGTAATAACACTTTGTATTGTGAATGTATCATTCACAAATCATTTACAAATTATATAACAAAATAACTATATATGATATAAGTAACATGCAAAACATTAAACTGAATTTAAACTCATTTAAAAAAAATATCAAAGTCGTACCAGAACCAAGATTAAATCTAACGCCTCCTAAAAATTCGTTGCTTGCAATACGATCGTGATCCCAGACGGTGAGTTCTAAGCCACGTTCCGCCAATTCTTGAAGGCTGACGTCTTTGTAAACGAAAGTATGATTCCAAGTTGGGGAACCGTCAGATCTACGAACAACTCCAGTCTTTTGTTTTCCAGATCTACCTTTGTCTGGCAGCAAGTAACTATAAATCATTTAAAGGGAGTAATGTACATCTTATACATTAATAACTTTGAATCTATTCAATTTTATCTGAAGATACGTAATAAGAAATATAAGTTAAATACCTTTTGCAAAATGGATCACAAGTACCAGAATGTTTAGCTCGCGTTTGAAGATTTCTCGCCTCTTTTACGAGTATATGAAGTGAACCACGACTCCAGTTTTTCCTCGTCTTCGACGAGCCTCTGTAGTCGTTTCCCATTTCGCGTTCTTGCTGCTGTGCAGGATCGGGCGGAACAAATTTCAATCCGACAATAACTTCTCCTTTATATGCTATTGGATCGTCGAAAGGTTCCGTCTAAAAAAGATATATTTATAAATTAAATAGAATTAAATAATGTTAACAAAAAAAAAAACTGAATTTTAAGTATTACATTTTTAATCAGTTAAACAATCATGCATTTAAAAATTGTAATGAAGTTTAAGGTTCTAGATTTTTCATTGCATTATACAAATTTTGTTTCATCAAAAACTCACTCTTTCCTGCAATGGATACCACTGTGGTCTAGGATCATCGAAAATTTTATTTTCAAGTGGCATTCTTACTTCACCAAGGAAGTCATTTCGACCAAACATATCCGAATGCCACACAGTTAACCATAATGTTCTCGTTTCCAAACCATTCAAGCTCATGTGGAACTGCAACGTAATGAGAAAAAAATTTCAAATATTGGTGTTTAATTTTGAATTAAAGAAATAAAATTATTCATGTAATGTGGTTTATACTCAAATTGCTTTTTTATGAACGACAATTCTGATACTTTAAATATTTTATATATACACATATTAAATTTTATTCATTAATAATACTAATTACCTTAAGTGTTTCATCAAAAACTGGATTAAGAGTGTGCTTTTTAACTTTAGTTTTCCTTTTTCCACTCTTTGATTTGTCCGGAAGAAGATAAACTTTAACATACCTACAATAATTAATAATAAATTATTATATCAATAATAATTTAATTACAATTAATATGAAGAAATACATTTTATTACAATCATTGTTAGCTTGTCACATTGCTAGCTTGCACATCAGTAAACAACTAATTTAGGAATTTAAGATGATAATCAATCTAAAGTATTCATTCGCAAATCTAAAAAGTATTTTCGAATTTTCAACAATTGAATCGGTGTTTTTTTAAATCCTTTTCTCAACAATATGGTAATAAATAAATTTGTTCTAACACTGCTTAAATTTTATTGCGCCATAAATACTTGTCGAATCAAGCAATTAGAATGTCGATTAATTTATCGCACTGTATAGCGCCTATTGAAAAACAACAACTATTTATAGACTACGTTTAAATAGACGTTTTGCAACCAAATATATGTATACACTTACGGATCCGATCTATTGCGTTTGGTATCTACCGGTGCTAGATCTCGACACTGAGTAACGTGAACTTCAAAAGTCAGGTGCTTGTAATCGTACTGCAGGGAAAATTCGACTTCTCCCCTGACAGCTACGGAGCCACACCATCTGCCCTCGCCAGCACCACTGTACACCGAAGCCATCGAATCGGATCGTGCCTGCAAATTTATTGATTCATATAGCGCATATGCATATATAACATTACCAAAAACTCAAACTTGAATTGTGTATTATTAACATTATTCATAAGTTATTGTAATTAGTGCCTAATAATTAAATACAATAATGAAACAATCAAATTTAATTTGCATGATTAACATCCTCGCTTTGATGAAAATGTAAATCACGTGACAAATTTGTTATTTGGAAATGGAATCATAAAATCATTTTACTTTCATCCATTTCTTTTTATCTCCAGGAATTTTACTTTTTCAATTAAAAAATTATCCAAATTGGAATTCGTGGCAAAAAAGCTTACACCACATAAAAAGTTTTGTAATTTATTTGAAAGTATTGGAAATAAAAATACGATAAAGCTGATAAAAAAAAGGCAAAACACTTTTTTAGCACTTTACAAACAAATAAAGTTTACTCATAAAAAACGATGGAATTTAAAATTTTTAAATACATCACTTAAATGACAAGGTAATTAACGAAGTAGTAATTTTTACTACGTATTGAATTCAACTTCACGAAATAGATATTTAATTGGCTTAATATCAGTTTAATACGACAATGAACATGCTTAGAATTATGGGAACGTTCTGGATTTAATGATCAGTATGAACAATCCATAATGGGGGTTTAATTAAAAGATGTAATAACTTACGCCCAAGCTTGATAACGAAGCACGCGTCGCTAAGTGACTCCCATGCAAAGTTCGATCAATGTCATCTATGTCCAAAACTATATTATTATAAGCCGTTCTTGAGCCCCCGCCGATAATTGGTGTGCTGCACGCTTCGGACAGACTGCTTCCATCGTCTGAAATAATACAGGATAATTAATACAATACAATACTTAAACAACAACCTAAAGTATCCGAAATTTTTTACAACATTTTGTTAATAACAATATTAATAATCTAAAAATGTGTCATCTATTCTTGCAAACATTTCTCAGACTACAATAAGTAGAAAACTTAATAAGAATCATAATTAAAAGCATATCAAAGAACATAATAAAATCTAATTTTTCTCTGTGTAAAATAGATCTAATTTTTAACAAGGCAGGAAAACATAATTTGAGCCCAGTACAAAACTCTTTCGTTTCAGAACATCCAATCGTTTTGGTTATCTAACATAATTCTCTGTAAAGATTTTCCTTTGGATAACAGGTGCCTTTGTTGCAAAAACTCGTCTTCCTGTCTTAGACGTATCGACGTTATTGTTCTGTTCCTTAGCACCGTCTCTACTTTATCTTTCATTTCGCCTCCAAGTGACAACATCGAAACTTCGCCGCAATAACTTTTTGTCTCCTGGCATAATTGTTCTCGCGCTCCCACTCGATTCGAGGATCGCGACTTGGGCAATAAAGATCAAGATTGGAAACAACGGCATTCCAAAGGTTATTCGGAGAAGGAATCGACTGTGCCGTACAGAAATGGATTTGGTTGAAATAACAATCAAGAAGTTCTACAAAATTGCTATGATATCACTATGATATTACGTCGTCACACCTATGATGTCAATGTGATGTTACTGTGACGTCACAGCTGTGTGATTCACTCATGATACCACAGTAATTGCCCACTTTTCCGACTACCTTAAGATTTTTTTTCTTCTTATTTCTTATACAAAATGTATTTGCGACAAAACAACTTAAGAAAACATTTTCAAGAATACAACACACACAAGTATTTTGTTGAATCAACACAAATTTTGTCAACTGAACAAAGTAATTTGGTTGTTATGGAGCCAACAAAATTTATTTCGTTGAAATAATACACTCACTTTTGTTATTGAAATTGTTTGATTGAAACATGGATTCTGTTGAAGTAACAAAAGATTTATATATATAATTTAATAATGATAATAATTTAACAAATAGATTTCAACAAAATTTATATAGTTAAATCAACGCGAGCATTTCTGTGCGAGTAGAAGAAACTTTGAAATTGTATACCTATACCCTTTGTAGTCGATTCTTTTACATTTAAATTTTAACAGTTCTTCAAATCTCTACCATTCACTTCTCGCTTTGACCGCTGAAATGTGCAAATTTTCATACTGAATTTGCTAACGAGCATTGTCCTCAAGTCCGAGAGACAATGGTAGGTGGTCTGACGAGGTGGCACGTACGCTTGAGAACAGTGCCGGCAAAGGTTATTGTAGTAATTCTTACGGCTTATGACGTACGTGCGTGCATTGATGCAAAGGTACAACGATAATCTCGCGTACGTTAAAATCCTGCAAGTGTGCCAAGGTGAAAGGTTTTCGCATAACTCTAGGATGCAGTTAATGTCAACAATCGTGTAATCGCGTCGGCTATTACGTTTCATGGTATCGGGTTGAATCACCAATGCGACGCCTTATCAAATTAACATTGTGCGATTTTTATTTAAATTAAATTATTAAACTATCTAGTTGAAAATAACACATAATTACACTCTTGTAAAAATCAATGAATCAAGTTTATAATGAACGGAATTCACGGACGATAGAAATAAGTTTCTTATAATAAACGGAACTTTTTTACATCGTAAGGTCTTAACGAGTTGAACACTTAGAAGCCATGACATTGACTCAGTAAATGCACAGTCGAACCTTGGCTAGCCGTCGTTCGCCTATCTATCGTATCGCCAAGGTTCGACTGTAATTATCCCACTCTTAAAAATATCCATTAGCGATGACTGGAATCCAGTTATGACGAGTGAAAAATCTTCTTATCTTGAGTTATTTGAAGTTTATAGAATTCGCAATAAATTTGCAGCATTCTTCATGCAAAATGTTTTCTTTGTTTTTTTAATTTTGAAGTCGAATTTGTGAAATGGCGTATTACGAACGCTGATAATGAGCATTGCAATTGTGCAACGGCGTCTTAATGGCAACGTCATTTGAGAGCACAAAGGGAGAGTGAGAAAAATGTTTCTAATAAGGTTTAAAATGGGCCAGTAAACTAGCGGTGTGGCTAAATTGGAACTAAACTCAGAAGCGGACTATCTGGGTCGACTTGTCTTGTTGCGAAGAAATGACAAGACAGGTGAAAGGACAAGACGACACGGTTGATTCTTTCGCTATGATTCGACGATGAAAACTTATTAGAGTGGCTGTCAATCAAATTGGAATGCCACTGTCCACCGTGCAATTTACTTTCTACCAAATTGGTCATAAAGAATAACTTATTGTCTTGGGTCTAAAATCATACTTGGAGCAATTCAAAGCCTTTAACGCCGAGAGAATTAGACTGTTGGAAACATATTGTCGATAATTATTTTAGCTAATTAAAAATTCTTTTGTTTGCTTCGTTTTTCTTTTAAAAGATGTACGTGCACTTTACATGTATTACTTTCACCATTTTTTTAAGGATTAAAATACAGTAGAAGAACTGTATGAAAAACTGAATTTGAAGTCTTTTTTAATTTTTTTATTATGATTATTCTTTTAATTCATATAAAAGATTAATAATTGTTACTTCGGATTCATTCTAATTTCTGTTTTATTTTTCTTCATTTTCTTTATTACGGTCTACATTTAAAAAACTATAGAACTTTATTGGCGATTATTCTTAGAGTTGCTTGACTTTTATGTACCTTTTATACGCAAATTCCGTATTAAAAAAAAATGTATATCACAATGTTGGTATGCGCTTCATTACGTTCGCTTATATAGCTTGGCGCGAAAGTCTTACTCGGGAGTCTTTTCCCTGTTAATTGACATTGAAACAGCGCGAAGCAAGAGAAATCCCACAACGACGTCTTGTTTACGTTCCCGGGCAAGTCGCGTTTTATGGTTCTCACGTATGAGGCGCAAAAGGAAATGAGAAATTCCACTGCCGGCAACCGCCGCCGGGGAAAAGATATTTTTCTTCGGCAATATCAAATATTGATTTTTACGGCCATACAATCGAAATTCACACTTGACTCTTATGAAAATATTATACTTGATTTGAAAAATCTGAGCCTGATTCATCGAAATACAATTTTTTAATCCAATTTCAGATGAATTTTTCTTGATGGAAATTAAATCAATAATTGATCAATAATTGATTAATAAAATTTGTTTGATGAAACATTGTAATAAAAATAAATTTTAAAAGTTTTGATAAATTGATGTATATTATGACAATTTTCAAATCAAATGAAAACAAACTTTGGACGTATCGACAAAACATTTGTCTGTGAGTGAGTTTAGCTAATTTCAATATTTCATAATATTTCTCTTTACTAAGACGAATTTAAAATTTAAAAAGTTTTCTTTCTCAGTATCTACTGAATTATGTAAGTCAAATTATATTACGTTCGTTTCAAATGAATTATTTAAATAATTTGTAAGTGTTCTTTATGCATTGATAAAAATCCGTCTGAAATTACACGATTTTCATAGTACTAGTTGTGTGAAATTTACACAACTGTGTAAAACAACATTTTTATACAAAGTTTGTCAAATTACCATACTTTGTCTTTATTATTTATCACTAATTATTTGTGACCACAGACAATCAGTAAAATTTTCCCTTTTTCTTCGGTATACTTTTTAAAATATTTCATAGTTATTTTATAATTATCTTTTCTTTGAATTTAACAATGCGCATAATAATTTTTTTAATTTCAAAACAACTTTTTTTATTAACATCATTGATCTTCTTTTTAAATCACATGATCATTATCATGATTTTTATTACACGCTGAATTTCACCTAAAACTCTTTTTTTTTTTTTTTTTTTTTTTTTTCCAAAAAAGGTGTTTTTTTTTTTTTTTTTTTTTTTTTTTTTTTTTTTTTTTTTTTTTTTTTTTTTTTTTTTTTTTTTTTGTTTTTGTGTGTTTTGTTTT
>JABFOV010001524.1:0-24758 GCA_022817685.1 Aradophagus sp. ZL-2020
CCAGCCTGGTGGTGTCGGAGAGGTCGCGAAGAGACAGAGAGGATGGTAGTACTGAAAATTCCTAAAGACTCTGCCAATAAGTGTGTGATGACTCGTAATTTCTGTTCAAGTGTGTAAACATAGTGTGGTGAAGGAACGATAATATTTTTTATTAAAAGGTGCAGACGAGATGGGAGAGGTAGAGGCGTGGGGTAGAAGCGGTGTAGAATAAAAAGCGAGGAATGAAAGTCGATCGAAAGGGAGTAAAAAAAAAAAAAAAAAATAAAAAATAAAAAAAAAGAAGAAAAAACAAAAAGAAACAAGAGGCGACAGTGTCGGCGTTAATAAACGGCGCAAACTTGCCCAATTTTTGGCCTCGATATTGCGTTTGTTTTGAATAATGCTTGAGGCGATATTAATTTTCCAGCTTGCGCGTCGCATTTGCGGCTGTCGCGAATCGCATGCATGCGCCCCCAAACGGGAATATTTTTAATTTCGCCGCGGCCGGTTATCAAAAGGTCCGTTTCATGATAAAGTCCAATTAGCCGCGTCCGATTGTACATTCAGTATTGCAATGCGAAACACATTTCCCGATTTTTTAATACTTTTATCGCCCGCAATAGATAGCGTTAATGTAATCGTAACGGGCGCAACAATAATACTAAAGATTCGATTAAATCACGAGCGCGGGAATTTACAACTGCTCGGGGATTTTTTCTCTCGGCCTTGTTTGTTTGTTTTTTATCCTCCCCCCCCCTCCCCCACCACCACTCTTTTTGTCGCAATTGTTTTATCGGCCGCCCGGGCTTTAAATCATCCGAATTAATGACGTTTGTAGATAAATTTGAATATTGAATAAGTGCGCTGTAAACGCTTGAAAAGTGCCGCTAAAACGCCCCGGACGAGTAATTATTAGATTTCATAAATTTGCATCAATTGAAAGTGGCGTTGAATCGCGGCAATTTATCGTCCCGTAATTTTCGTTGAAATCCAAGTTTCGCGCAGGGCTGATCGAACGGCGTTGATTTTTGTCGATAACGCGAGCTCGGACGTTGAATGCGTTTCGTTTTGGTCGAGCATTTTTTTTTCCTTTTTTGCTTTAATGTGAAATTTCGAGAGTTTAACACAAGTTAATGGCAAAGTAAGAATACTATTTCGTCGCAGCGCTAGGAGCGTCCGAAAAAAAGGTCGCGCTCTCGTTAAGTCAGTCGAGTTCGCTGCGCGACCTTTTAATGATACAACGGGAAGAAAGGTAACGTAAATACGGGAGATAACGTACTCGGCTTAACATTTCGCTCACATTTTCTTCGGCAGTGCTTATGCAATCATAAAATAGGTCCGTCGCTCGAGAAACTTTTTAAATGATGTATAATCTGCGTTAAAAATTCCCATTCTCGTTTCCCATACTCCATTAGAAACATTTCTTTCGTCGCTTCGCCGCTTCGGATGGTCGAAGCTTCATTTTTGCAAGCGCCCGGAATAATGTTGCAAGTTATTTCTAGTGTTTTGTTCTGGTTGAAAGTAAGGTGCTAAGAAGTTTGAAAATGCGGCTCGAGTGATGTTGAAGTTGCGGTTAAAGTGATTTGGAAGTAAACTTGTAAGTTAAATTGAAAAATCAGTTTTTATTGAAGTTAAAATTAACAAGTGTAACGAGAAAACGGAATTTCAAAAGAGCGAAACGACATATTATTTTATATTTTGTTATTTTGAAATTAAATGACATATTTTAAAGTGTCAAAACTAACTGCCCGAATTCACTGAAAAAAGTAGATTGTTAACACAACAGCCTAAAATGTTGATGTGATTTAGTTTGTGAATCAAATTATTTTCTAAATCGATTGTTTTAATTGATTGTTTTCAACGAATCTTTCATTAACAACATACCACTGAATTAACAAAAAATCCGGCGTAAAACGTTGTGTTAAAAAGTTGACATCGAATATAGTTATGAAATGAAAATGAAAATTCGTTATTTAATCAAAACTTCCTTTTTGTTATTTAATTTGTTACACGTTAATTGAAAAACAGAATTCTATAACAACCTTTCTCGGTGTGTTTTTTCAATTTTTTTTATTTTTATTGAGTTTTCATCGTTCAAAATGTCCTGCAAGTTAATGTAAATTTAACGTAAAATATTGGAAATTCATTTGAGGTACATACATAGAAATTAATGTACAAACATTGAAATCTCATTGAAGTAATAATTCGCGTACCGTAAAATGGGGTGATATTGGAAAGCGGTCGGAGATTGGCCATTTGTTCCGCATTAAATATTAACGTTAATAAGTATTTAAGTCTCCAAGTTTCAATCATCGCGGTTTACTCGTAATTCATATGTTTGAAAAATGACTTCAGTTAAACAATTCAAACAAATGACAACAATTCAGACAATTTTCATTTGTTACGGGTATAATAATTGAACAATTGAACGGAAAAAATATTGGACTTAAGAAAAGAAATGTGTTAAAGAACAGGGTACCGCTAAAAACAATTAATTAAGTCGTAATTAATAACCGTAAAATTACGAGCGTTTGATTTTGTTTTTGTTTCGCGTGATGTATGTTTGTACTGATGGGTTGAGAATTTTTAATTGTTATTCACTGCCTTGGCGAACACGAGTAACATCCCCCAACAGGATACCATATCACGCTAGTACCATGCACGGTATGTTTCGTGACATCTGCGCCTGTTAAGAAAGAGACTCCTTTATTCGATCGTTAATTCACGAAAACTTACAAATTCCAACCCATTTGCGCATAATATATTACACTTTGAAATTATATATTATTGAGTCTTCCTTGCAATTACAGTAGATGGTTGCATAATATTTTAATACTTCTATTGGACTTCGTAATTTCGCTGATGATTCATTTCTTGAAGCATTGTATTCCAACTCGAAAAACGTGTACACTGCTCGTTGAGTTTAAGGAGTTTCATTAAATTTTGAAAATGGATTTGTTTACAAACATAAATCAATTTTAATTCGAAAAGGGACAATTCTTACTAAACAAATAAAATGGAAGTAATATATATTTTAATCTGAAGCCATTTAGCAGATCAGCTGATTTACGATGGACGAAATTGCATTCAGTTTAAATGAATTGCATAAAAAAGTTAGCGAATTTCTAGAACATTTTCAAACCGTCATCTGGTACTTCTTAATTAAGCAGTGATATGCTTCACACAATATTTTGCAAATTTGTTTGCAAAAGTCGAGACCATGCTGTTGACAACTTTTTCAATCTTTTTAAATAGCGAAAACATAATTTCAACTTTTTAGTAATAATTTCGCCATTATGCGCTTCCGACTAAAATTTCATGCATCATATATGATGTATGATGTGCAAAACAAGAGTACATCTACGGACTTCGCGAAAACGTTGAACTTGCACGGTCCAAATATATCGTATTCAAATTTCCACCCAAGAGCAAATTGCATTCCCATCGCAGTTAAGACGTTACGGTTGATGCGCGTAGAAAATTGTCGGACTCGCAAAACGCGGGTCCCGTTGTTTTATTAATCCCACGCCTGTAATCCGCAGACGTTCTTAAACAGTGATTTAATTTGGCGATAAGTGTTTTACATACGTTTACATAAGTTCTTAGCCGGCGAACCGTCCGAATGAAGTAGTAGCATTACGATGGATCAACCGTTCCCAAGGGTGTTATATACGTTACATCCATATGATTCAAGCGAATCATTCGAGATTGCGAAACATGAGGTTTACCCTCAAGAGGAAATACATGGCGGAATACATGAATAAATTGACAGCACCTACATCCTGGACGGTATAGCGATGCATCACGTATCACATTCGCGTGCTTTCTGATCGTTTCCGTCGCATCGCGTCCAATATTTCATATGATTAACGTTCCCTCTAATGAGACCAATTTTTCCCCGCCGAAACAGCCACCTCGGCAAAGACGCGCGGTGACATTTTGCATCCCGCTCGGCAAAACCCACCACCGGCTCCGAACCCGCGCTTTTTGCCGCCATTCGTTCCCGTCGGCCGCTTTGCCAGTCCTTCTTTTCTAGCCGACTATTTAGATAAACGTAATTGCACGTTACGGGGCCGCTTATTAATTTCATTTCTTATTAACCGACGTCGAATTTCGTTCGGCGGCCAGGGCAAGGGGAACGTGCCGTTTGAATAAAATTTAAAAGTGAAATTCAATCGGGGACGCGATTTCGTGGAAAAAATTATGATCGAATTGAATTATGTTCCAATCGATAAATGGCATTTCATTACAAATACAGATATTTATAACTTGCGATTGGACTCGTTTAACTGCATGGAACTTCTTATCTTGTTGGAATATAACGAATGTACATGAAACGAATCTGAAAATAGCTTTTTATTTCATCGCCGACTTATTACTTGCGGCGTGTAAGTGAAAATACGTGTTGTTCGTTTTGTCCGAGATTTAAACGTTTCAATATTTATTGTAAATGTAACAAGAAAGAAACAGATGTTCTGCTTTGATTAATTTTTGCCTTGCGCAAAATTGCATTTCAAGTACGCTTCGTTATACGTTTTGACAGGAAAATTGTTAGAGTTGAATGTTATTGATTTCATTGCATACATTCCAATTTCGTGATTTATTACTTCAAGTGTTTTTTGTCTTACGTTTGAAGATATGCACTGCTATTGTTTTTCAACAACGAGAAATAATTCAAATAAAAGTTGATATTTGGAATTATAATGCATGGTGTACTTTGGGATAGTATTGTTTATTTTTTACTTATTATAAAAAATTGAGACGTAAGCCCTTCTCCCATTGTCAAATACTTGATCAATTATATTAAAAGTTTTAATTTTATGTTTAGCGATTGTAATTTAAAAAGGCACTAACTCCGTGATTTCCGACGTGAACAATTCTCTATTTCGTAACAAAAGGTTGGGTCTTTTCGAGACTCAGTCGACCGCGCGAATCACGCAACTTGTCTCACGTAACAATTGTACGGTATCATCGGTCAAAGTTATTACGTTATTGGCACCTTTCGAATACGAAGTCCGACGTTTCAATCGCGTGTCATTATTGAACGTGCGCCCGTTTCGTCAAGTTTTCCGCGAAAATTACCGACGCTCTTGGCGGCAAAAACTTTCGCGGTAGGCGCGTCGTCGTTGCTTAGAATTTGGCACGCTTTCAATAAAAACAAAATCCGTTGTCGTGGCAGGCGCGGCTTTACTTGTCGCGAAATTGAATCCGCGCTGCCACGTGGCGTAGCGCCGATGCGACCTGCCGATTGACAATTGCCAAAAAGCGGCCGAGAGCCCGCGTTGGCCACCTGCCTGCGCGCGTTCTCCAAATCATAAATTACGCCATTTCATCCTAAAGCTCGTCTATCTAATAGGCAACTTCAATCCCATTTTTTTGCGACGTGAGCCACGTCAAAAGCATCGATAACACTCTCGCGCGCTCGAGCTTTTGCCAAAATCCTGGCGCTGCATTTACTTGAACCAATTTAACGCTGACAGTGATCGAAACACGAGTAATTATATACTTTTAATTACCTCACTCCGGCGTCATTTTGACGCCGATAAAAAGTTTCGTCCCCCTCTCCCCCCGTCAATGGATCATTGTTTTTAAAGTATCGATTCCCGTTTAATCATTTCCAGCCAATTAATATTGCTATCGTTGATATATTGAAAAGTCTTATCGCCCGCCATAATGTCACGTTCGTATGACCAAACTTCTGCCGAACATTTGGCTTGAATGCTCAGAAAACGCTCTTTTTAGTTGGAATCGCTGTGGAAATAAGTTTTGAGACATGTTTGGTCTCCAAGATATTTGTGTATAAACCGAGCGTGAGTAATGTAAATTAAATTATTGGGTTGTTGTGGTGTCTATGAAAGTAATTATGAAAATTGCGAACTAAGTGTTCGAAAGTGCTGATACTAAAAATTATTTAAATTTATTCCAACCATCTATTATCGCAACAAGAATTAGAAATTTATTTCGCTGTATAAAGCGAATGCTTGTAGTGCATTCAAATTTCAGTATGTAAAATAATTGCACGTTTATTCATGTTTCAATTTTGGCACGCGTGGTCTATAAATTAATGTAGGTTTAATGCGGAAGTGTGTTCTGTTCATCATTGAACAATCATTATCAATCACGAAAATTAATTATGTTTCGAATGTTGATTTATCCGACCATTCGGGAACAATGGCAGTCGGAGTATTTCAGAAAGGCATTTTCGCACGACGTAATAAGGAAACGATATTTTATTGACCTATTTTTAAATTTACAAAAATGTCAAAAGTGTTATATTTTATTCAATTTTGGCGTCTTAGTTAAGTTTCATAAATGTCACTTGTTTAAACAACAATTAAAAATTGTTATTCTGATAATACATTCTCGTCGGTTGAGACTCACAATAAAAACTGTACTGTTTCTTTTTGCGAATTACGTGACACGAAAAGCGTGGTAAAAGTGATTACAGGTCGTAATATGTTTAAACTTGTTTGTCAGACTTGCGACGCGACTTTTACACTACGGTCTGGGGATTTGTAATCCTTGACTACAGGCCGCCCTGAAATCTGACTTTCGGAAGCGGAAATTCCCGCCCCTCTGACATGTCGTAAAGACTGCGTGGCAGTTGGTAATATGTTTTATGACTGTTTACGGTAGTCAGTGAGTAGCTCGGTTGTTTCAATTACAGACGGTATATCTTCATCCTCGTCGCAGAAACTGTGTCAGAATATTATTTGATAATACGTAACAAAAATCCGCCTTTTTTTATTCAATTCCTACGAGAATTTGTTCCCTTCTTCGTTTGAATAATTGTTTTGTTTCGCGCAGTTTTTTCCGGACCTCCGAGGGAAGAAGAGTAGGAACCAAATTAACAAATAACGCTAAATTGTCTGCAATTAGCACGGGTGGATTTAAAAATGACTGTCTCGTAGAAGCAAAAAAAGTTAAACACCGAAGATATATTGCGACAGAGCCGGACCTTTATTTTACCGTCTATCGATACCTTTTTTGTTTCTACTTTCAAAGCCGATTTACGGCGTAATGAGTAACGATTAACAAACAATAAAGTGTTATTAATACTTATACAGTAAAATAATGTAAGATCTTTAAGAGACGGAAAAGTTAAAAAACATAGATTTTGACTCCATTTGGATGTTCAACCCTTCTACGAATTAAAATTAAATACCACAGTTCTACTGGTAAATTTTTTTGTTTAACACGTCGAAATTAATAACTTTCAATCGGGAGTTGCTTTTAACCTCTTAAAGTGCTATTATTTAATGTAATTGAATGTACTTGACGTCTCCGTTATAACTCTCCAATATATTTTACAATGCATGATCCAATTTTGTTCTCAATTATTAAATATGTTTGAAATGATAAAAAGTTAAATCAATGCATATTGTTACAGGAGGCGCTGTTGGAATGTCCGAGTATAGAGTAAAAGAAGTCTAAGTGATATCGGCCTTTCGCCTTTTCGGGGCAAGCAGGAGTCGGGCCTTTGGCGGCCGATTCGGGTACAGAAGCGATTTCTAGTGCATAATTGAGGCCCGATAAGCGGCGCTGGGATGAGGCAGGTGGTGGTACTCGAGCCGGCCGGCAGCGTTCTCGTGATCAGGCAGACTTCTCTCGGTAGTGGTGTAACTAGTGTCACGACGACAACGAACTCGGTTACTGGATCCAATAATCCTCACAATAACCACGACACGCATGCATTGGCCAATGGCACGGTCACCGGCAGCATTGCCGCCAACGACCACAACCAGAACAGGATCGTTGTTGTCCGATCAGCCTCATCCGTGACCCCTACGGTAAATACCTTATGATGATACATTACGCGACGCCACCAAGAATAGATGGTAGGAAGCACTACAGTAGGACGATGCATTTGTCCTCAATGTCGCCGTTACACGATCCCATTGTTCCAGCCGCCTAATACCACATATTTATTATCTTGTCATGCCTACACCTTCGCCACGCTCGCGCCAATTCCGATATTGCATCTTCTTGCAATTGAATTAACGGCCTAGTACGTCGCAATTAAACCCGCGTTCAAAGCATGCCAAGAACCATACCACGGCAATTGCGCGCCTTGCTTTTTTTTTTTTTTTTGCTTTGACAATTCTTTTTTAAGGTAGTTTTTTAGTAAACTGAAGATCGTGAGTATTCAATGAAACTTTGTACAAATAATAATACATAAAATAATGCATATTAATACAAAAATCTATAAAATAATACATTGGTATGTATTGGAAACAAAAGATTGAAAATGAACTTTGGTAGAAGTGACAAAACTGTTAGAGAACGGTGCGCATAAGGAGCGCTGAATCTGTTTAATTATAAGAGTCGTATAGATTTGTTGGACAAACTTTTTTTATTTTACATTTTATTGTAGGGAAAACGTCATCTACATCACGGTGTTTCCCGATACGGGTACTTGATGGATTCTGTTCTCAAAGCTCTTTGTATTTGAGGGACTGACTTTTCAAACTTCCTTCATCTTCCTTCCGTTATTCCGCTCGAACGGGAATTCCTCTCTACTCAGCTTTAGTTTGTCAAACGCTCAACCCCGAGAGCATTAACAAATTTCATTAAGTATTAGCTTTTCACAGAGCTTTATAGATTTACGAGATCCGGTGTTATTTTATCGGCGCAACTTTGTCCTTTCACGCCCCACTAAATTAAACGATTAATGCTGTTTGCGAAATTGTTTTCTTATTAGTATCTACTACGTTGACTTTTGTTTACGTAAATCTTTCGTAAATGCCCTTCTCTAAAGTGAGCCAACATATTTACGACGTCATTTTGAGATCACTTATTCATTACTGTCATGTGACTTGTATGAAAGTTCCTTTTCAGCATTCCGTGTAAAAAGAATGAAATTCAAATCTTGAATTTGATATATTAAATTCCAAAATAAAAACACAGAGTTTTTAATTTTCCATTTTTAGTTGACAGTAAATGTTGGATGTTTAAAATAGATTGCAATTTGCAATACAAAAATATATTGTACAACAAAAATTATTTCTTTAAAAGAAAATCCTCCGAGTGAAAGAAGGAACGCCATCTCAAAAGCATCTTAGCGTTATTTTCAGTTCAATTTTCAACACAGACCTTAATTTTTAAATAAAGCTTTACTTTACCAATTTATCCAGATTCGGCCCTACGCGATAGAGATCTGAACAGCCTGGCAGCATATAGCTAGCACATGCATCACTTAAATGCTCACAATACTATGACGGATGTAGCAAGATAAAGTCAATAATCCGCCGCCGCATCGTCTTTTAACAGTCGCTATTTGAAATTGCGTTTGCATCAGTACACACGCTTGTCGCGCTCAAATATGTGTAATTAATTTCTCCATTCAACGCGCCGTCACATGAATGCCGCGGACTTTATTTATTACAACTTGAATGTTTAAAGAAAGGCGTAATCTTCATTTTCACGACAGGGTGAAAGCAAAAATAGCCGCCCCTTAATCGATACGTAAAACTCTATTTTAAGATTTTCGCTTGGAAGCTTCGGACTGACCAGCGTTCGTTTTCAGGTCGACAACGTTAACGGCAACGCCACGGCAAACGGAACGGCGAATCAAGCGTCCGAATGCGTGGACTACTTCCGAAATGACGGGGTCAAAGCCAAGGAAAGCTCGGTCAACAACGGCGACGCGAATCCCGGGTGCCGGCAAAAGGCGGGCAAAGATGCAATTCACGATATGACCAGCAACGAGAGGAAATCCGATAACATAGACGCCATCTCCGGTGAGTAGATTTTCTCGATGCGATAGGGCCGCCGGCTCGCGATATACGAGCTCATTACGATTTAATCGTGATTGAACGGATGCAATATTAACCCCATAAGACGCCGCGCCTGAAGTCACGGCGATCGGTAAACCCGGTTAATCACCCCCCGGTCTCTGTCAAGAACGTTATTCAATGAATTTTAAGAAGCGAAAGGGAACATTCATTGATTTCTAATTAGACCTGAGACGAGGTCTACCGTGCGGGAGGTATATAACACCTCTGCGTGCACTTCGCCTCTGATTATGTTCGACACGTCTGGATTAACCGGGCTCAAAGTTACGTCATCGGTAACAAGGTGCTACCGCAAATGAATCGGGAAATTTGCTTCTATATTGGGTGTAAAGCTAGGCTATCAAATAGATTGTAGTTTGTCTAATTGGATATTTTTTCTTCAGAGACAATCTTCAGTTTGTAATTAGTGATCGTGCGGCGAAGAAAATTTCTCGCACTAGTGCGAGAAATGGTTACTTTGTTCGTGAATGACATATTTGAAGGATCCTTGTTACTACTAATCATTCTTTTATTGGAACTTTAATTAAATTTGTCGATAATTCTACTTTAGCAAGTCGTTCGAAGCGTAACCATAAATTCATGCATTTGGTACGAAAATATTTAACCCAAATAAAATATTCATGTTCAAGCGAAAATGACGTTTTTCCGATGCTAGCAAATTTTCGCTACACGTCACTATTCTTGAAACTTGTCCACCACCGTGAAACGAAGCTAAAGGTCATGGAGCATGCAGCGAATTTTCTCGAAGACAATTGCAACGGGGCAAAATCGCGATCGTGTACAGGCATCGGGGAGACACAATTGCTTGATCGGCCGAGAATCACAGCTTCAGCAATTCCGGCGCTCGCGGTAAATGGCAATAAAAGATTTGAGGCGCCGCGTCTTTTGACGGGCCACTTCTTCGCGAGTGGAAGATAAACCATCGAGATAAGTCGATTGCTGGGGAGGTGGGGGGAGGGAAGGGAGGTGTAGTTTAAAGAAGCAACCAAAAGTGCACGTGATTCGTTGGCCTTTGCTGACTAAGCCGTCGGAATTACGACATCTCCATGTAGATAATTCGGTTCTCTAATTGGGATTATAGTTTATAGTACTTAAGGAATGTCTTGTGCGGTCATAGCTTAGCTTGTTTCGTATTAAGCTCGGTGGCCTGTGTATAATTTGCAGTTCGCAAAACTATGCGGATTTCGAGACACTTTAAATTATTGTCAAGTGTTTCCCACTTGCGCGGCACGACGCGTGCGTATATGTGTGTGTGTGCGTGTGTGTGTGTGTGTGTGGTGTTTTTTTAGGACCTCGACCCACTTTCGCCGTCTTAATGAAAAATTATGCCACTATCAAGTATAATAGAAAAGACAAAAAGGATGAGGGTAGGAGAAGCAGCGACGACAAAGCAAGGCGACGTAATTGTATATCACGCGCTGACGAGAAAACGCGGCAAGATTTATCGTCGGCGTCCCGGTTTTAGGCACTTCGAAAACCGTCTGTTTGATTGTTTGTCTTTGATATCGTATTTCGGTCGAGCGGCGCGGCAGTTTTTATTGACCTCCGTGGTAATTGAATGTAAGTGCTCTCTGATTAATAAACGCCGTTACGGGGGGACAAATTTATTTCAACTTCGTGGGATTAATGTAATTTGCGCGTCCCCTTAAGAGATTAAATTTTACTGTTTGAACAAATTAACAACACGATTTCATTACAAATATTAAGCCTCGGTATTTCAGCGAGTTAATTGTCGAAGTTTAATCAGATGTGAGGAAATTAATTGCCCCGCGTTTGTTTGCCTTTCTTTTCGGTTTGGTTAAAAAAAGAAGCGAAACGGGGAGGAAAAGTGAAAAGGAAAAAGTTGGCAGAATTAGAAACTTGATCGTGGGCGGTACTGAATAAAATAACTTTGAATTAAGTTTTTAAATATGTTCGGCAAACAAATGTATACTGCAATTAGACATTGCATATCGGCACTTGTGTTCCATCGCGTTTTATTATTTTAATTGCCGTCGAAATTGTTAATTTAAGTTGCATATCATTTCGGCAAAATTCATAAAGTACTGTCATATTTTGTTCTTTTTTTAATTGATTTCCGCACAAAGTTTCAAACCGTAAAAGTTTTAATCGTAAGAAGTTTTAACGGTTTTTAAATGCAATTTATTATCTGTGAATAATTTCAAATAGCTTCAAGTTATGTGAACGTCGCAGGAAATACACTTAATCAGTATGACTGCCGTCTAAGATATTTCACTCGAAAATTATTTCCGGAATTCTCATTTATTTTTTAATGCGTCGTCGAAATTCAACCTCCGACTTTTATAATTTTCATCGAATTTTATACACTAGTTAGAACTTGGAAAAAATTTGTTAAAGAGCGGAAAAACTATAAAGTGAGGACAAAGGACAACAAAAGAACAGTAGTACACTTACAGTTTAGTAAGAACGTTTTAATCGAAGATTAACAAGGTTTTCAAAGCACGTTTGATTCGAGATAATGCATTTAAATTGTTTCTATCAATTTAATCACAACAAATGAACTCGGTTTCTGTTATGCAAGTAGTTTGCATATTTTTTCTGTTTGCAAAGAATATATTGATTACAATTTCGAAAATCATTTGTTTTCTCCATTCTCTTTAAGGTGAAACACGATAATCTTTGATTAAAAGATAAACAATTTTTACCAAGTTGCACAGGGATTTTTTCATGTATATCCCATGATGCTGTGTCGTCTTTTTTATCGTTTCTCAATCGCATACCACAAACAATTCTAAACAGTTTCAAATTTTTCCGTGTTTCACCACCTTGGAAATTATCAATCGTCACGGCGGGATGACCAATAATTGCCTCATAATTTGGCTAAAATAGGTGACTTCAGTTGTTAAATGAGTATCAAATGTAACCTAGATAAATTGTTGCATCGCCATCACGCTCGGCCATGCGGATAATGAGCTTCGAAAAAGAACTGCGATCATTAATTTCGCACACGGGCAAGAGAAATTTTCGTTGCGAACACGCGAGAGGCAGTTTCCGCAGCAGTTGTTTGTGTTTCATTTTTTATATTTAGTGGCATGTTTAACTGTTGAACAGGCCGTAGGAATACTTTTTATGATAAACTGCCCGGTCGAGGACGGTCTCGGTGTCTTGGAAACACTGAAACTGTGCATTCCTTATCTGCTTCGACTTTGTTATTTAAATTTCAACGAGTTTGGCTCGTGGATAAAAACTGTTCAACTTGCATGAATTACCTTACATTAAGTTTCCACGCCACCAGAAACGCCGATTGTTCTCTTTTTGTACACGTGTAATCGCCGTCGAATTATCATTTTCGCGAAAAAAAGGGAATAAGAAAAAGGTAGGTAAAAAACCGGACCTAAAAAAGTGCTTCGAGATCCGCTCTTACACGAAAGCATACAAACCGATCGCAGCGATCCCGAAGATTATTGATTAAATTAAGTGTTCCGTCTCGATTGGGTTTGAACCCACGGGCCTCCGGAACACGAAATCCGCGTTCACGGCGCCTCGGTGATTTGATCGATTGAGCCGAGAATTGGGCTTCGCAGTCGCAACCCGATTTCGGCGTCGAAATTGACTTTCCTTTCGCGCGAAAAAGTCGCGCGAAAGTGTGACGAGCGCTCACGTCGACCGATATTCGCGAGCAGTTTTGGGTCGCAATTGAAACATTATTGCTTATCTCCAAGGCTCCCGAGTTATCGAGATCTCATTGAGAAAAGAAGCGTCTTATCTGATCGCTTTCGACTTTACGACCAAGTGCGATCCGCCCATCCTTTGGCTTAATTGCTCGCCAACGAGTTGGGCTTGATACTTGGGGCGAGCTTCATTAGAAAAAAAAAATCATTCATTGCATGGAGAATTCGTTTACTGTAAAGTGGATTTTTATACTATCAAGTGGTTTATTTCTAACAAACGATATTCAAGATTGGCGGACAACATTGTTTTATGTCGAGTAATTTGTAATCAGTATTCATTTGACTTGACAATTTTAAAACAATTAACGACTGCAAGAAGCATCTCCTTCAAATAATTGGACTACCAAATTTAACAGTTTAAAATTGCTAAAATAACAACTCTCGTCTGGCTCGATGATGAACTTCTTGCAGCGTCTTCTAGAACATTTGCTCAGCGAGCGTTCAAAACCACTGATTTCGTTTCGACCTCATAGTCAAACGTCCAAAATCGCTAGCGGCCAAGTGACAGAATAATGTGTCAGTGGTAACAGCCGCCCCATGTAACGCGCCGATAAAGTTTCACCTCGTATGCGCACAACCGAGCATAAAATTGCCGTTGAATATAAAGCAAATGGCTCGCGCCCGGTTTCGTATGCAAGGTGGCCGCAGTGGTATCTAGCAAAGTGAGATTACTTCTCATCATGCAACTAGTGCTCGGATGATGTCAGCGGCCGTTTCTTTCTCTCGCGTGACGGCCCGCGCGCCCGGCAATTAATTCCCTTTCGCTATTTTTCCGCACCCCGAGATTTATCGCCGTAAAAAATGCATACTCGTAATTATTTCGTAATTTGTCCCAGCCGCCTTTATCGCCCGGTGCCATCGCCGCGTTCTTTCTTTTGCCGCCCCTCATTCGCCCCCTTGTTCCCTTCACTTCTTGTTTTTCAACGTCGCCTTTTTTCATACTCGCACGTGGCGATCCGCCGCGCACGCCTTATGACCACGAATTTCCATTTCGAGTGAAAACGCCGGGCGATTTAATTGGCCGATAACGCTGAGATGCGTTCAATAACAATATTTCACCGGGCAAACGATATGCAAATGCGTCGCCGGCGTAATGCTTTTATATCTTTCATTTCACCGCGCGGAATGGCGTCTTTCGTTATTTTGCGTGAGTTTTTTCCCCCCTTCCTTATTTTCATTTCTTTTCTTTTCCAAGACTTATCGCCGTCGCTTTATGCATTACCTCTGTTCGGTCAGATGAGCGCGATTGTACGACAAGAACGTTTAATGGTAATCGATAAGTTTTCTAGTGGAAGGAAGGAATTCGGGGTGGGATTTCAAAAGGGGCTTCGCGAAAGAGAAGTGGTTTCGAGACCTCGATGGCCAACGAGGATAACAGATTCTAGATCTTTAATGTTTAATTAAAGTTAGAAAAATGTTACGTTGAAGAAGTTGGCAATTTCTTGAGTCAAGTCAATTGTACACAAATAAGGATTGTAGTCAAGCAAGTTTCTTCTTGCATGAAGTGAAACGAAGTGAAAGTTTTTAATATTTAAAACTACAATAATACTTTTGCAAGTGGGTAATATTTCTCTAATTGAACTTATTAATGTGTACTACAAGTAACATATCTTTTTGTTGAAATCGGATTGAGATTAACGATGTTGCTATTTATATATTATCCATTTAATTTTCATTATTCGCAACTATTTTACATTTAAATTAATTGCAAAATCGTTGAAAACTATTCACGTATAAATTATTAGAAGTTGATGAGCTAAATGTTATTCAACTGTTATCGTAGAACATGCTATAAACGTGTAAAGGAAAAGATCAGTATCGTGTCGTGAAACTTGTTTAAAGCCAAACTTTTAAGACGTTGCATTTACATTGCGTATATTCGTATATTAAATTCAACTAAACAAATTTAAATACCGACTTCACGTAAGAAAGTAAAATGTAATTTTAACTTCGTTAAAACTTATTCGTTTATATATAACGTGCTTTGTTCCTGTTGATAAATGTTTAGCGAATCTATATTCAAATATTTTGTTTGTCTTCCGTAAAATGAGATTACGTAAAATACTATAATACACCATTTGTTCGTTAAAACCCTTTCTAAATAATCTTTCTTCCTGTCTAGAAATGAAGTGCTTTAATTACCCTTCTGAAAACATGTTTGTTAAATAATATTGGTTCTTCTATGAATGATATTTTTCAACTGTTTTCATTATTATCATTTCTAAAATTTAACTTACATTTTTTTGACAAATATCAGTCTATATTCATTCGTCAAATACTGGTCGACTGAAGTCAAAATCATTTTCTTTATTGCGTTTACTCTATGCTTTCTTATGTAGCTTTAATTATCCAAAAAAATATTGGACTCTGCGCGAAGCAGCTTGGATATAAACATTTGTCGAGCGGACGAAATGGTCCTCTAAATAAGGAACGATTGACGAAAATGTACACGAGACGTCGTCGCTTAGGTGTCGCCGAGTGCCGGCGATACAATAGTAAACAGTGGATGGGCATTGCGGTGCTGGGCGCGATGCATGAGGCCGTCGCGGAAAAATGTGGCCAAGTGTAATCGGACCGCTTATTTGCTACACTGCTCAGGTTTAGGTGCCGTTTGGGAATAGGCAGATGCGCCTCTGCTCGTTGTCTTACGGCTGCTGCGGAATTTCCAGCCGACCGGCCAATTCGTAACGTTTTCGCTGTGTGCGCAAAGTGCGCGACGGACGGATGGCCACAAGCGTCGCGCGCGTGCATCCGTTCGCTATTCCGCCGTGCTTCGATTCCGCGACCCGGCCTGGCCGATTGCGAGCGAGCGACTGGTTATCGACCCCGTCGTTGCTTTCGCGATTCTGCTTTCTTCGCCAGTTGCGAGTCGATTCGTTTGAATAGTCGCCGACATGTTTATTGTCATAACAAAAGGAGGGACTATCTTTTCTGTTCATAATTGCGTATTGACGTGAAAGCGCTGTGCTCGCGGCTGTTTCTTTTGTCGTTTTAAGTTGCCGCTTTGTTTGTTGCGCGCCGCGGGAAAAAGTAGCGGATGTACTACAAACTTGACGTATGAGCTGAGAAGTTGGTTTGAAAATGTGAATGACGTAAACAATTTTGCAAATTTAGCGTTGGTTGATCCGGAGAATTTTTGATTACCGAGTTAATATTCTCGCAAGTGTTATCCCAGTGAATCGTTCTGTCTTCGTTTTTGCGTAACTGCCGGCTTTGCCGCCATGATAATTCGCCGTTTCGCGACACCGCCATTTCATGGCGTAGTAATCGTTCGACCGTCGTAGAAAGTATTTTTAAACTTACTGTCGCGGCGCAAGTGTTTCTAAACTTATAAGTTCATTGTTTTTGCTATTCGTTGTTTAATTGTCCGCGTTTGATTGCGTTTTGCCGGCAAATTGGAGCCTAATCGGTTGAAAATTTTCGTGCCACGTTTCGCGACGCGATCACGCGAGCGTTAGTGTTATTTGTGCGTCATTTTTTAACTATTTGTTTAGCTTATTCTTGATTGCATTCTCTGGAACAGATTTTCAAGCTTCCGTCTACTACTATAGCTTCATCTCGATTTTAATTTAACGCTAGAATTTCACAAAGTATATACTTCAAATTTAGAACTCTTCTTTTTGTATTCTATTTTATTGCAACAAAAATTCCCGTTCCCCCTATATCGAGGGGGAGATTAGAAATATAAAAAAAAAAAAGATTCGTTACCGCAGCGAATTATGTTTTTTCGCGTAACAATATAAATGCGAACCCAACGAGTTATAATTTTTCAACTCACACAATTATCTAAAAAAGACCATCGCCCGCTGATAGAACGTTTTCCGAATTTTCGTCAGTTTCCCCGGCAAGATGAGCATCGTTATTTTATAACGGCTTTCCTATCGAGAAATATTACGCTTCGCAAAACGTGATTGCAATCATTTAAACATCCCGTAAAACCGACGCTGTTAAAAGAAATGGAGCCACGTTTTATTTATTATTTCATCTCGGCTCTCAATCACATATTTATTTTATAATTGCAGCCGATGTTCATCGCACATACGCCGCGAGAAAATCTCGGCCGTCGTAAAATATACGGGGACGTTTTCTCATAAACGTAAATAAGACTTTTATATGATAGTGTAAACGAGACTCGGCCGTATTTCAGGAATTATGAATTAACCGAACGTATTATTAAATTCTTCGTTATATCAACTCGTTGGGCTTGCGCTTCTCGCGCCAACGGCATTTACAATCGAACGCGATAATCATTGGTACAAATAATCGCGAATCGACGTGTTCAGTTCGATGCACAATCGGCGCTTTGTGCGAAAAGTACGAGCCGCGTTTCAATCGTGCATGAAACGTTTGACAAACTGCCCCGGCCGTTCGTTATTTATAAAATGATGATATCGCGCGTAATTGCAGCGCGCGCGAGCCCCGAGTACAAAAAATTGATTGTGGGATTGTGCGGCCGTATTAAGTTATAAGCATTAAGACGTTAAGAGGCCGTTTGCTCGGCGTCGCCGAGTGGCGTCGCCTTAATCGCGTCAGACCTTCTTTGCTCCACTATTCATCCGGGATTTCGTGCCCCGCGCGCTTAATAAATCGGGCAAGCGTATCAAAACATAGCACGTGGCTTTCATTCAAATTGCCCTACATTATGTGCCTTTTGTCAATCCGATGTATTATGGGTTGGTCAAGCACAATAGACCAATACGTGTCTGGCCCTTCTGCCGGTAGTTTATCGATTGTTCTCAAATATACTCGCGCCACGGAATTGTTCGCCACGCGTTTTTCCTAAATAAAAAACCATACTTTATTGTGTTCGCGTTGTAATGACAATGCGATCACGTTATCGTCACAGTGTGGCTATTTTCGTTTACACTGACAAAATAAGGAATTGTTAACGCAACAGTGCACGGAGAGAAGTTGGAATGTGCTCACGTTATGAACATAAAATTACCGGATTTCATTTCAAGTAACACTGCTTTGTAGTTCAGCAGTTTTGTTCAAACACCTCGGCAAAGCAAGTCCGTATAGTAAAATCAACGACTCAAAGTTGTATAGTTAACTTTGGCTGTCAAACATTATCTGGTTTTTTCTCTTGAATTGTTTTCATCAATATTTTCAAATAATCTCATTTGTTTATATTAATTAAATAAAATGTTCAGACGATGGTAATAAAATAAATTTGGCGGCAATGATTTTTACCAACGAAAGCTGTAAAAATAGTATTTGTGTCAGAAAAAAGGTATTGCAAAGTTCGCGAAGAACATTACACGCGTTTCGACTTTTGCAAATTTATTTGTAAAGTATCACGTAACACATATCGAACTGAAGAGGTTAAGATCCAGACTTCGGAATGTATTGTATTTTGTAAAATAATCATTTTGCATCGTGCCAATTGCATGGAAGTTCATGGAAAACTTTGCGGCAACGTAACTTGGCAATATACTTTTTACAGTCGTTTCCTCAACGCGAAAGTCCTTCCAACTTTTTACATTGCGATTTGTCTTTAATTTAACCTCAGTTTACTGCCACGAATTTTTGCTATTTATTTTGCTGGATAATTAAAACAAAAACCGATTTCAAATATGAACGGTACGTCTTTAAAATCCTTTTGCTCATTACGATGTCAATTAAATTTTGCCTTAACGTAACTTTCTTTTAATTCTCCCTCGAAAATCTCTTTTTCATCCGATTCGTAATTCTTCGAGCTCCTAGCTACGTTTCGGTAGAAATTATCTTTTAATTAAATGCGTACATTCATATCATGGAGATGATCTCGGCGATCTGCAAAAGAAGCCAAACGGGCCGGGGCCTCTTCAGCCCACTTATCAGTTGATGACGTCCATTACAGAAGTGTGCCATAAATCATGAAAAGTTGCTTAATTGAATCCCCGGCTGTTATGACTGGAGGATGTTCTTTTGAAATTGCCGTTGAAACAGCGAAGCGTCGCGCGTGCGCGTCGGGCATTAAATGAAATTTAATGCCGGCGCTTCGAGGAGTCGAAGCCTCGCATTTAAAAGAATATAATGGACGCGGAAAAGAAGGTAACGAGTCGAGATGGAGCGGCACGGAAAAACGAACTATGACAGGGACGTTGAATGGCAAGACGGTACCGGAAAGCAGCGCGGATGGGCGCCGCCGGCAAATGTTATTCGCTAAGGAAAATTGAAGGAAGATGATGGAAAGGGACGAAAAAGTGCGCCGTGGCTGCTCCAGCTGACGGATAGAAGCCGCTCTGAAGAGATGCGACCGAGCGACGGCGGATGTATAAATAATACGCCGAATATTGACGGAAAGTGAGGCAATTCTCAGGCGTTTGTCGCATCGTCGTTTACTTTGCAAACGTCGGACTATTGCTCCAAGTAATTATGGAGATTGCAGTTTTGACCGACAGAAATGTTATTTCAAAAAATCATCATTTTCCATTGAGAAAACGGTAACGTTGCTGGTAACACGTGTACTGTAATCCTCGTATTCGAATAACGTAGAACGCGTACGATATGATACTGTAATTAATTCAAGTATAAATTAATAACAAAATCCTTCATGCCATAATTTTTAGCATGCAGTGTGTTGAAAAAGTTTTATGTACAAGTGCAACAATGAGGCTACTTTCACACTCAAAGAAATTTTATCTTAATTACTGCAATTTGAAATTTTAATGATAATCTAAGGTACGAAGTACTTCTGGGACATAAGAAAAAATTAATAGTTATTAATCTTTTGATACAAACAAATCAGTTTTTTCTGCAAATAAATTTCCTGTTTTGAAAGCCGATTATTAAAATTTACTGCATACGAAGTGCATAATCATGCTAAAAGTACTATATTATTAGACTATTTTAAAATGTCCTAAACTTGCTTCCAAAAATAGTAAATTTTACTATACATAAAAGGAATTTTTAATACGGATTTTCTGCCAGTCCGTAAACTTTTTGTTGAAATGTCTTCGTTTGTGCAATACAGTTAACATTTTGTTAATCTCAAAAATGTAGTTGTCGTTGTTTCAACGTTGAACTTAGACGAAAAAACTTAATCAGCTTTGCACTTAACAATTGATCAACAACTGATTAATAATGTCGACGAAGAATCACGTTTCGCGTCCCGGGGTGCTGAGCGATGAAACTGAAATCAAAGGCAACGGTGATGTAATTGTTTGAATGCGAAGAGTATAATCGAGGACAGGTATAAGGAAGAGGATTAGATAGATAGTCTTTGCCAACGTTCTATTTAAACCCGAAGGAGTTGCTCGCCAGTAATTTACGAGCTTACACCGAAAAAGTTGGACACTTCGGGGATAGCTCTACACTTTGACACGCGACCCAGTTTTATCGAGTTACGTAATTGATCGTCACTTGTCTTCGCGGCTCAAAGTGTAGAAATGCCGTTCCTTTTACACAATTATATGAATAACCAATTAGCCGAAAGTTGTCTTGCTCGGCTGGGTCGATACAAAGCGCCGGCGGTTTTCGTCACGCAGGAAAAAGTAAATCGTCCGGCTGTCACGAAAAACGGCGCGCTGGCTCCGATAAGGCCAGGGATTTAAGTACTTTCGGGCTTGTTTCGTTTCAATTGAATCTAATTCGGGACAAAAATTGGCCGATAAAGTCGCATTACTCCTTTTTTATTAGAATCGCAAGCCGCGCGAGCGACTGTCAAAGAGCGCCCACACTGTCGTTTTGCAAATTTGCATGAAAAAGTGAAAGCGCGTCTCGCCGAACGGACTTTTAATTCAATATGACAATAATTCCGTCATGGCAAGGTATATGACTTTCTTCTTGTGTGCCCGCCAACATCGTCCGTGTTTCGCAGACGAAAAAATAAATTCAACACGCGAAGCAATTTACATGGCACGTTCATGATTCCGACAGCGATGCGTTGTAAAAAAGCATCAAATTTCAATTGTCAGTCGAACGGTTATAAAACGTTGGCATCGTCCTCGCGTTACTGGCTTTATATCGAGCATCGCGGCTCATACAATTTTGTATTTCGCGTACGAAACGCCGCGCATCAAGAGCAATTAGACCGCTCTGCAAACTTGCCACCTGATTATCCGAATTTTTATCGAGCCATGGTTAATAACAACGCATCTTCCCGCCCTTTCACTTAATTCACCCATTAAAAAATCAATCATTCTGTAATAGAAATTTATTAATTAAGTTTATACAAGATAAAATAAAATGTTATGGTGAAATAACACATGCTTATACAATCCTCTAGCCTTGCAGGTCAAAGTATTGCCATATTTTATTTCCGCTAGACTTGTTATAAAATGTTTTAGATACGTTCATGATTGATCACTGTTGAACGCACCTTGACGGCGTGTTGTACAAAGTGGCGAAGAGCAACTTGCGCCGCAAGGCCGGCGTAAAAGTGTTAACTGACTTTTTCAACGTGGTTCGAATTTCAGTTCAAGTGCGCCGGCTTTCTGCTAACGGCATTACTTCGACGTCTCGGCGGTTTCGCTGACAACGGTGAATCCACGACGAGCGCCGTAGGCGATGCTCGCGAGCCTAAATCTGATTCACCAGCTTTTCGCACGGTCTCGCTGGCGGATCCCGCCGGATTTCAAGTGGTCAATCGGCGCCTGTCTCGCTTTTTGCCCCGTGTGCCTCGAATCCTCGAGCAGCCGCGTATATCCGTAAATTCATCAGCCTCTTATAGCTCGGCGTCGCCCGTACTCCGCTTGGCGCTTTGTTCCCTCGAATTCACGCTCCGAGGAGCGATCGTGTTATCGTTTCGGTGTTTCGGCTCGCTCAGCGCGCGTGAAACGAAAACTGTCGCTGCTAAACGGCGAGCGGCAAATGAAGTGCAATTTCACTTTGCTGAAAGGCTGCAATTTAACGCACGATACGCCACGGTTCTCGCGTCAGTTTTTAATTAAGGCGAGACAATAATGATTAAACTTGCTTTTTGCGCCACGGACGCGCTGTAAATTGTAGTAACGGCGCTTTTTGCGTGACCGTAAATGGAATTACTTATGTCATCGGCTCGAATAGTTTACATCGGAACAATTGCTTTGTGAAATTGCACGATGAATACGGCGTTGCTACGTATTTTGCGCGGACCTAGAATATTAATTATCTAAGGTTACGGTGGAAATTGTGAAATAACAGTACTTATCATTTCACCCTGAAAAACGATTTATTGTCACGTAATTTTTGTTACTTCTGTTTCTCTATTTCAGCGCGTTCACGGCGCGAAATAATTTACAATTTTTCACAACGCCATGTTTAAAAGTCAAACATTGGAGTTGGTCTTGGTTTACGAATTCAAATGCAGTGAAAACTGTTTTCCAAATCATGAATGTATAATTTCATTCTTAGTTTATCATATTGTCGTTTGAATCATTTCAATTAACTTTACAAAAAAAGTAGGATTTCATGGAAAAGGATTTAAATAGAAAATGTAAACTGAATTTTATTTTTGTAAAACAAATTTCCCTTTAACACCTTTAACAGCAAGTAATTTTCTGAGTTTATAATTTGAAGTGAATGAATTTATTTTCGAAATTGTGTATATCTATATACTTTGCGAATTTCATTTTATCGATTCAATGCCGTATTTAAAACAGATTTAAAATAAAAGTAAAGTTAACCGAACTGTAATTCATAGCAGACATTAACAATAATTTCATAATTTAAATATGAAAAGAATCGATAGTTAGAAATGATGTTTCAAATACAAAATTTAATCGACAAAATTAAATTTGCGAAGTATATAATTTTCTGGCTGACTGTATTTGAGATATTTCAAGTCAATTGATTTTCTTAAGTCTTTATTGCCAATTACAAACATTTCAACGAAGACAATAAAATATGTAACGATGGAAAAATTCAAATAGGATATTTTCGATAACGAGTGCGCGATTCCTGTTCTCGCATAGCATTACAAAAGTCCGGCCCAAAGTTGTTTAACGTGGTTTCATTACAGTTTTTATTTGCCGAAACAACATTTCCAGTGAAATTCTCGCGCTTTAATTCGACGTAACGTGGCCTCCTCGGGGCTTGGCAAGCGGCCGCGCCGCGAAATGCCCGAGCAAATCGACATAATTTAAATAACGAAGCAGCGACATAATGCAATCGTGTTCCTGTATCGAGCACACATGATGCACATAAATTTCACGCGGCACGCAGCAGCACACGTGCGCATTGTTATGCCCGCACACATGGCGCCGCGCATAATCTTTTAAATCCAGCCGTACACTTGGGAATCCGGCTATTAATCAGATCTCCAGATAGGGATAAAGCTAGGCGCCAGAGTGATTTTTACCGGCGGTTTTTTGCTCATTGACGGCAACACGGGAGATCTAGCGCTATCATTTCGCAAGCTTGCTGAAATATGTTTGTGTTAACAAAGTATTTCACGTTCGCTGTTTTCGATAAAGCCGGCCGATCGGAAAGCGATAAATTCGGCCGCGCGGCAGTCACCGACGCCGACATCATGAAGCGATTACGCGACGGCCAGTTCTTATGAATAAAAAATTCCGTTGGCTCGTAATGTTTGTTCAGTGTGATTCCTCGAAGACCGCGACTGATCCAACATTCGATCGAAATTAATTATGCCGTCGCACTGGTTTAAAGTCCTCTTTCGCGGAGATGAGCGCGAACGACGATGCCTCGAGAAAACGGCGACACGCAGCTTTATCGATACCCCGCGCTCCAGTCGAACTCGAGAAGCAGCATGGCATTAAGCTTGAGTCTTGAGTAAATCTCCGGCAAGCAGATTTAACCGAAACCTCATCTCGAGGCGACGCGATCGTTCCCATATCTGCCGGCAATAAATCAAGCTGTCGGTTATTTGAAAGACCTTTGCCCGAATTTTCTTTCTCTTCCTCGTCTTGTTCTTCTTCCGGCCTGAAAGTTGCGGCCAATTTGACGAAGGGTGGATTAACGGGTGGCGAGTGGTCGCGGAAAAGTGTTGGTGCATGTGCGGACAGTTTTCGCGGGTGGATTCAGGTGCGAAAGGGCCAGGGGCGGCGGGCGCGAGGGGCGCCGAAGGGGGTGGGCCAAGCGGGAGGTGGAGTGGGGGGGGGGGGGTCGAGGGTGGTCATAGACCCGTGCTTCTGTCTCTTATACACCTCCCCGAGCCCACGAGCCCTCTCTCCCTCTCGTTTCCCGCCTTTTCGTTGAAAAAAAAACAAAACATATTACACCATATCGCTTGTGCAAGATAGTACTATGGTGTCAGATTGACACTCTATGAGAGTCTCACACGACGCGTGCCGATCGTCCTTGATTGTTCTATGCTTACGTGTCTATGGCACGAGTCTGAACGGTATGGTGGACAGAACTCATGCTA
>JABFOV010001525.1:0-24757 GCA_022817685.1 Aradophagus sp. ZL-2020
ACATTTGATTACTGTCATTATTGTCATTATTGATTTTTTTTTTTTTTTTTTATGTTTTAATCTGTAAAATTACCATACATTGGCGACCAATGAAAATATCTTTGTTTTTATAAAAGACAATGCAAGAACACGTGGTAAGAAAACATTGTACACAGAGATGTTTGAATCGTTATTTTTTCCCTAAAGTTGGATAATCAGAGGAAGAAAAAAAAAACTAATAAATTATAATTGCATTAAAAAAGATAAATTTCTAAAAACCATAACATTAACAACAAAAACATAGACGTTTTAGTTTTTTAATGCCCAAGTGATTACAAAGTAGGAACTCAGACAAATCAGATGATTTTTCATCACAATTTGTATATTTTTCGATAAGTAGCTATTAAAATTTTAGGAAATAAAGTTTGTAAAAATCAAAGTAAATTATTTATCATTTGAAATTGTTTGTTGTATTGAAAACATAAAAATTATGAAGTAGAAAATAATATCTTTCGTAGTAAAAATGAAAAAGGTAGTATCTAGGTACTATTCAGTTTATACAAGATTCTTAAAAGTGCCTCAATTCTACCTCGTTTTATTTTTACCAGGGTTTATCGCGTAAAAGTTTAAATTTCGAAATTTACGCTTGTTTTTAAAGTACAGATTTTAACACCTAAAATATTCCAATTAATAATAGATTATGGTCTTCTCATCACATTAAACGTGTGAGTAATTGGCATGAATGATAAACAATGTCAATAATCTATTGTCGACATAATTGTTACATTTCTAGTTCCTAATTACTTTTTCTATTGTTTTCTTTACATTTATCAGACTTAAGAGGCGACACATAACATGTGATTCTTGCAGACGCGCGTATCAACGGTTTGTTGGCACTCTGAGAAGAATGGCTTAGAAAAATTATTGTGCTTGTCGCTATAGTTGCTTAGTATTATGAATTATATAAAGGCTTATTGCATAGCATGCAATGAAAAAACGAGTGTCCCATTTTAAAACTGTTAAAACGTATAAGATATCAAAAGTATTTCAATTCGTCTAGATTTCAAACTTTTCAAATCTATTAAACATAAAATATTAATCATAAAAAGTAATTAATTTGTTATATGTAGCAATTAATATATATGTTACAATTTTGATTATGACCTTGAATGTAAGATAAATATACAATGTGTAACTTATATTATATACCATAATATTACAATATTGCTGTTCTAACGAAATACATTGAAATTTTGTTTACTTTCATTACTTTTTATTTCTTTTTGACTTGAAATAGTTATTTATAAAAGTGATTATTAACTCATATTCAGTGATCTATCTTTCTTTTATAACATTTTTCTTAACATCACTTTTTTGAATTTGTAACACAATCAAAGTGATTCGGCTTATTTTGACGTTTAGCAAATATTGCATCAACGTCAAACGCCATTACCAGAAACGAGGATGAAAAATCCCCGGCTGCATTAATTTAACTCAAAATTGACAATGTTTCTTCTTTTCCATCTCGCAACGTAGTCGAGCACAGTCGCAAAGCAAAAGAGTAGATGATTTAACGAAGTTGCCGAAACAGCCGCCGCGGCGACATTTGCGGGTTCACACGGCAACCTGGCCCCGGCGATTAGCGTTAATAGCCGTGCGCCCGTTTGACGCTCTGACAGCCACGCAATAAGGTGCGTATCCGAAGCCGCGTCTTGGCGTTTGGCGCTTTCACTGTGTGAGGCTGCTCATCCAGCGCGAGCAACGAGCGAGTTTAGCAAAGCCTTTATTCCCGACTTTCTCCGGTTGATTCAGGCATCGACTTATGCAATGTCTGACATAACCTTCGTCATGGCGACTCGGCGTGTTACGCCATTCCCGCCGCCGCAGCCGTTAGGCTTCTCGGCACAGTGGAGTCGCGCTTCGCGAATTTATTATCGCGCCGCCCGGCATTGTTTGGCCCGCACGAAACCGTCTGACACCGACTGCGTTCTCACCATCAACTGCCACGCGATACAAAAAAAAGATAAAGAATCATGAAATCATTTCGATCGGCGCGAATTTTGTAATTCGATTATCTGATCCGGCACCTCTCCCCGATTCGTCTTCGTCCACCCAGTAATTTATCTTTCATCGACCGTACGCTCTTGCAACTCTTTTATCCAAATCCAATTAGTTCATGGCGGCTAACGAAATCGATTTTCACATCGGCGTCGCGCCACGATGCCGACGATAACAAACGGACTATAAAGAGCGCACGAAAAAAGACCGAAAACAACAGACCGATGAGAACTACGGTCAGACGAATCGTCGCGGCAGAGATGCGTACGTCTTTGGCCGCGAAACGATCCCGTCGGGTTAACCAATCGGGCCTGATTTATGCGGATCCAAAAGTGAAATGATAATTAGATAATCGACGAAGGAGGAGGCGAAAAAAGTGTAGTTTACACGCGTCCTTGGCGAGTTTGTGCGTTTCGTAGGCACCGCCGGCCGCGGGAGAAAGTCTGCTACGGCCGACCGGTCTTATGTCAGCGGGATCTATTACGATTTGAAAGAATCGTTGCATTGTTGGGTCTGGGATGGTTTGATTGCAGTGCGCGAGGTGCAGCCTGGCGCTTCCTGCATTGTTATTTGCCGAACGCAGTCGACGATACGAGCGGAGCGTTTTTACGCTGCATAACAGCGCGACGTATAATCGCGGCAACGCAAATCGTCGGGTAAATCATTACAGGGGACGCGTGGAAAGGAGGCTTCGTCGGTGGAAAAAGGAGCAGAACCGAGGCGGATAATGCATTCCGCCGCATTTTCATCCGCGCCTTGAATAACCCATTGACGGAGTCGTATCCAATCGTGGCGGTGCGTTGCGCAATTTCAGTGTTGACCGTGCATTGAAACACATTTTATGTTAACGATGTACCACGTGACCGCCCGTAAGTGTGCAATTTGCGCGCTCGGGTTAGTGCTTTTCCTTTCTTTTGTTTTTATTTTTTTTCCTCTTTCGTTCTATTCTCGTTCCTTTCGGAGACAGTCATTTATACGCGTCGCTTTGGTGACACACATTCGCCGCTTGAAGAAATGCCATTTCTACGGCCGTTTGGGAAATACACCACGCACGAGCGACTGTCTCTATGATTGCGAATTGTTCTGGAAAATTTAGCCGCGATTTGTCGAAAATAATGGCCGGGACTTGACCAGGTGTACGCAATCGAACGGGTGTTGCGCAAAAATTTAGCAATTCCCTTAAACAATGATAAATGATTGCTTTGTACGTATTACGTTTTGTGTAATCTTTTATTTGCTTTTTTGGGTGTCATGGATCATACGGAAAAGATAGAATGAACAATAAGAATAACGAGAAATAAAAGACACACATCATTTGCTCAGCGTTTGAAAATATAGACAAAATTAATTGCTTAGTAATTCGCGAGGCAAGTCAATTCGATACACAATTTAACGTATTTGTTAACGAATGCAAATTCCATTTGTGCCAACATTTAGAGACAAGGATAACGCGTTGCATGTGTGAAGTAATTAGCTACATCATAAATTTGAAAAATCTGAATGTTCTACGAAAAAACAAAAAAGAAATAAAATAAAATATTAAAATAAAAAATGATCCCAACTACAAAATTGTAATCCATGTAAATAAGTTATTTGAAATGGCAATTATTCTCTTTTTATTTGTGGTCGCTTTTTTACCATTCGATTTGACTCCCTCTTTGCTTTATTTACGGAAATGTAGGAATCAGTGTTATACTCCTCTAATGGAACTACAAATGCTTCTAATGAAGTACGATAAAATTGATTTTCTGCTTTATTCCTTATTATATGAGTCATATTTGTTTTACTTGAATGTCATTATTTACGTTTCATGACGTGCATTTATCAAAACAATCAATTGCGGATAGCGAAATAACCGTGAATCGTAATCATAAAAATAGGACATCAGAAAACTTGTCGTGAGAAATGTAATGAATGCGGTAGAAATATATTTGCATTGTTGAAAATGTTTTGAAAATAAAATTTATATAAATCGATTTAATGATTATTTTAAATAATTGCGACGTGTGCAATAATTAATTATTTTTGTACTTAACATCCACCTTAATTTGAGTATTGCTTTCAACAGTTACCTTATCACCTCATTAATAGGTCAATTTATGATAAAAACGTATCTTTATAAAATTTCAGCTACTACAATATCCGTATTTAGATTTTAAAACGTATGATAACAGTCATAAATCTCTTTTTTTCGAATTCTTGAACCATAGTATACATTTAATTAATTTGATCAATTACAAACAGAAATTACAACAAAACTTATCAAGATCAATAATGTAACGACTAGTAGATATTGTAATCATGTATTTTAATTACAAAGGCTTATTAAATTCTCGTTACTTTTGAAATAAAAGAACGTCAAACACATAGTATTTTTATTTTTTTTTGTTTTAAGTAAACAAATTATTACATTTCAAAACAATTTTAATTTTTTAATATAATTTTAATGTCTCAAAATGAGACATTTGATTTAAAATGTTACAAAACTATTTTTCAATCAATAAAACAAGAAAAATATCACATTTGTTATGTGATTTGGCCAAAAAACGACTTGAAAATAAACTACACAAAAGTATTTATCCCTTACGTGTTGGATAATCTGGCTCGTTATCCCCGGGGTTGGTCGAGGAGACATTTCCCGCTGAGACAACTACCTGGGCCACGACCAGTTGGTCCAGTAATCCCACAACGAAAACAATCGCGATGAAAATTTTATCTATCATTTTGTTTTCAATTTGAAAACGAACTTGATAACGTTTGTCTGACAATGGCTTGCTGCAAAGCACGTGCAACGCGTCGGCCGGTTGCGTCGATACTTCTTCTCAATGATAATTCGCGTCCAGCGCGCCTTGACGTCGCGTTACCGCGCTTAAGGCATTTTACGCAAAAGGTGATTGACGAAGGCAGTACGGCAATGCGGAACAATTTTGCGTGAAAAGAGTCGGAGAAATACCGCGACTGCTCTGTGATTAAACTAAAGACGGGTCCCCTTCATATTCCGTCTTATATGCGCCAGCCCCTACTCTTAAGGTAAACTTCTTTGAGCACACCGTGCCATACGCATTGCTGCTTCTTTCTTCTTCTTTCTCCCTTTTACGAAGCTTTTGTTGGGCTTTTATAGTTTCAGATCAGCTACGCGATCGCGAACAGTGGACATTGATGATAATTGACTGAAATTAACAACAAAGACACTAATGCTAATGAGGTTTAAAAATCAACAAAAGTTGGAGAAACAATAGAAATACGTGATATTAAAATCAAGGTCTGGACTAATCAGAGTTGCTTCGAAGGCTTGCGTTAATTACTGACATTGTCATTTGCATGCAGTAATTATGTATAATTTATAAGTTGTATGTTTGAATGATTTGTGACATAATTTTAGGGAGTAATGTTTGTTACAAAAAATGGTTGATCTGTCTGGATGTATAAATAAAAAATAATGTAATCGTAATTAGTAGTTAAGTTAGAATTGAAAACTGAAATTTGGTGGTATGTTTTTCATAACAGTTTCAAATTTAAGTATATTCACTAGTGAGGTTTGGGGAAAAGGGGATAGTGAACAGAAATTGTAAATATCTTAATTAAATTATAACTAATTATATGATATTTAAGACATTTAACCAAAATTGAGCAATTTATGATATGAAATACTGTTATTTTTTATTGATTTAGTCAAAAGAGCTTAATATCTCAAAATGCAGTGAATCGATAGTTAAATCAACCGATTTTTTAAGTAGCTAACAAAATATTTTAAGTTAAAGGGTAACAATCAATAATAAATAGAATTGTTTTCAGTGCAAACAAGAAATAGATTATAGTATGTAATAAAGGTAAGTTTTTTCTTGTTGAAAAAAAAGAGCCAATATTGAAACTGACGTGAAAAAAATTACCAGCTTTGTTTTTCAATTGCGTCAATGTAAATTACTACAGTTTGGCATTCAGCACTGTATTAGAACGTAAATCTATACATCCTTTTATTACATTCTTATATTATGTGAATGTGATTAGATTTAATTATAATTAAAATTGGAACTTTATGTTAATATTGATATATTATATTATAATTATGTAAATATACATATATATTATAACATATTAATATAAAGTAATACAAAAAGTTTAAAACTTTTTATTGATGATGATCAACTAATTACAATTTTCATAGAAAGTAACTGGCATTTCAAAAATACATACAAAAGACAAGGAAAATAAAAACTGTCTTAACGATACATGAATATATATCGTTAACACTGAAAAAGTACTTGGACCTTGCAGTATAAATCATTTACATCGATAAAATTGATTTCACGTGCACATTAAATTAATAATTCAAAAATTAACAATTTTTCTAGGAAATGATCCTCACATGTTGTTTGATATGATTCAGAATAATCTAA
Source organism: Aradophagus sp. ZL-2020 (assembly GCA_022817685.1). Classification (NCBI taxonomy): domain Eukaryota; kingdom Metazoa; phylum Arthropoda; class Insecta; order Hymenoptera; family Scelionidae; genus Aradophagus; species Aradophagus sp. ZL-2020. Next base: position 6,435 of record JABFOV010001525.1, read on the forward strand.
ATAAAAAATGTACCAAAAAATTGGTTTTACTTAGTATTGTTTTTAATCTTTTCAGATTGTAATCTTTATGTGTTAAAAACGTTGTTTAATGATTATTGGTCTAAGCAATAAATTTGTAATAGCCTTTGATAACTTAAAAAAAAAAAAAAAACATAATGTTGATTATTTTTACAAATACTCAAACTGCACATAATAGCAGAAAGATATTCTGTGAGATTTTACATTTTTTCCGAAAAATTGCCAACGTATCGAAATACGGGTGATATGCTACAAATATATTTATATATTTAATATAATGTGGTGAAAAATAAAAAAGTATTTTCTCATTTATAGCTCAGATTTAATTTTTATTAGAAAAAAAGAACCGAAAAATATATATCTTATGTATATTAATCTGTCATATATTTGATAATTTCAAGCATAACACTTTTTTAAATGATGAATACTTATTCGTTTTTGTTACAAAAACATAATTTTTAATTACTTAAAACGTAAGCAGACCTAACAAATGCATACTGAAAATTTCATTATGATGTGCGTACATTTCCCGTATTGAAATTCATATCGCATAATTAATGAATTAAAATGATAGATGAATTAAGTATTCTGTTAGATCATGTAATTGTATCAATGTAGCCTTGCAATTGTTGATAACATAATGGTTTAGAACATCACGTAAACGTTTTTACTCCACGTTATTAAAACGCGACTGTAGTATAACAAATCTACAAAAAATATTAGCATAATATACATCAATTGTACATGAATGTGGTTAATAAAGAGAATTAATATAAAAAAATTACAATTTTTTGCAACAATTTTGACCTTTTATCATTGAATAAAAAATTTTAGGTAAGTTAAAAACATTTTTTATTAACAAACCAAGACATTTTAATAAAGAGCAATACTTCACCTAGCAGTATGATGAAAGATTATATTAATTCTACTTCAAAGTGTTTCTTGATGAAAAAAGTTCTTCATTTTATTAGAATACATCAATTTGTCACATTGAGGTTCAAGAGAAAGTTTGACGAAAATTCCCAATTTCTAAGACGGAACTGGTATTACCAAATGCCGTATCACTCGCAAAGAATGCTATTTCTTTATAATTAAACTAATTTTAATATGTTTATATTGAAAAATAATAAAAAAATTAGACAAAAAGTGATCAGAAAGATGTTGGATAAATTTAATTTTTTATTTTTAATACAATGTACAAGAATTGATAAGGATCAATTCAGTGCATGCACGCATAGAAAGAGAAAGTATAATTTGGCTGCACTCTTAAAAATATCAAATTGCAATGACTAAAATCCAACTATTACGGGTGAAAAACCTAATCAATATTTGACCAAGAAAAATTTACATGTAGCATTTGCTATCACATAAGGATTAGATTTCTGTCAGTTTAATAATATTATACAAAATGTGGAAAGAAATAAAATTATTCTTCGATGAAAAACATGTTTCTATAATGAAAAATGAAAATTGGGTTTATACATGGTATTTTAGAGAAAGGTAAACATAAGAAATTGTATTATTAAAAATCGATTTCAAGTGTTGATTTGCTACAATCTTTCTGACAAAATTTCAATTCACATCTATCTTGCTAAATTCTATAATAAATTCTATTTTCCTTTTTTTATTGCGAATTATAAAAAAAATCAAATCACCATTTTTGAGGATAATATTGTAGACATATTAATTATTCAAATTATGTATTGTTTTTAATTAATTCACAAATTGTTATCGTTTCAACTAGAAATTACAATGATCGTCATATGAAGCTGAATTTATAATATCGTTGCGTAAATTCTGGATAAATAACAATGTGACTCACGCAAATATTGCATGCTAAAATGTGATCTTAATTATGAATATAATGATAGTGCAAAATTAGCAGCAACAGTATTCCCGAGGCTTCATTACATTTCTAATTTAGTTTTACGGAAAATGGTGAAATCTGAGCGACGAATCCGTACGTTGCTCAACATCAGTCGCGAGGCAGTCTTTCCGAGTCAAAGTGGTTGCTTGTTGTGGTTAAAGGTCTTTGGAGAAGGTTCGCCGACTTGCGTTACCCTCTACAATTTAATAGCGCCGATGCACGTATGCAAGAATTTATATGTTTCTTGACAATTTATACGCGAAACAATGATTTTTATTATCTACAAAATATATTTATCGAATCACAATGAATAATAAAGAGTTGGACGAGAATGTGACGCAACTTGAAATTTTTCCGTGCAGACTTAAAATGTACTTTGAAATGACGAAACACAAAGAAGAGAATAAATGAATGCTTTATCTAATGTCGTTCTTTCTTTTAAACACTGTCAGTATATTTGCATCTATTTAAATGAGTTTAAAATGCGTGATGCGGATGTTTTGAGTCAAGTCATATTGTTTTATTGGAAGGGGTTAGAAACAACAAAGTATCTTTTTCTATGTATAAATACAGGTGTTTGCATACGTTTTACGTATTCTTCGCTTGAAACTCATATTTTCAAATGCAAAGTGAGTTTTATTCATTTTATGTTTTCTGAATAATTATTGTACGTGCCTATTGTAAAAAATAATAAATTCTTCTATATTTCACACGCAACTTCTCGATAAATGTACGATAATTAGTTATATATTTATACCAGTAGGAAGTGTATGATAACATTGAATGCATATCATATGAAGTCAAAGAGTGAATAGTAAAATTAATATATTTATACATTGTAGCCCAAATTCTAATTAATTGCAGAGTAGATTTTTCAGACTATTATTAATTTATCATTAATATAGAACGAGCTAACATGAACTTAATCGTTTCCGGGGGATCCAAACATGCTCACAAACTACACCCTTGAGAATTTTTTCACTTCCTCTCCTCACTCTTCAAAAATTTATGAAAATATTTTTTACAATTTTAACAGTAGTTGTCCGAAAATACAGTTTGGTCTTACATACAAGAGTCCTAAATATCATTACGCTTGTTAACTACAGTTTTGTACACAAAAAAAAGTTGAGAGTAACTAATTTAAAAAATTACTTTTTTATTACAAGTGTTTTTTTTCCGTACATCTGTAAGTATTTCCAAAACATTTCGATGCTTTAAGTCGAAAAAAAAATAGGACTTCACATTTCACGCGAGGGTGCTACTATGCCCGAGGCCGATACGATATTTTACATAGCTTGTAAGAATATAAAAAGTGGAAAGTGGTTCGCACTGTGCAGAGACGATTAGTTTTACTTTTGCCTGCTCCCGAGGTCACTGAAATTACTTTGCGCACGGTTATTATTTACTTATTAACGATTATTATGTACTAATTTTTTTTTGTATTAGTTGCAACTTATCATATAATTATAATTATAAAACATATAAATTATAAATCATATAAATCTTTATATTTTCGCAAAAATTTAAAGAATGAAATAAATAAATAATTATAATAATAAAACAATGTTTGTTTTCTCTTGATAATTTTCTACTTCAGAAACTAGACCACATTATATTCGCACGCATTTACGCAAGGTCATAGCTTCGTAATATTCTTTGCTTTACTGTGAGATGGCAACATGTAATGCATGCTTGTATAAACAGAAAGGAAATAATATTATAATACATTTCAGCACTATAAATATTGTTTGCCGTAGTAGATAGTAGAGCTTATTATTAGACATATTATTAGACATCATTACTTTTCATCAATTTGCACAAATCATTTCATGCATTTATTTTGATTGCATGTATTATTAAAGATATACATTTTTTTATTTTACATATACTCATAAAAGAAGAAAAGGGAAATCATTAGAGTAACGAAAAGTAAACATTGCTATAAGAAACAAAGTATTTGGAACGTTATGTATTATAACTTTATTGTAATATAGTATATTAATATACAAATAAAAATTTATTCACACGTAAAAATCTGAATGAGGCAATATTTTTTGTAGACAATCGAAATCATATGTTTGATGAAATAAAATAAATCATTATTAGTTCTAACTCTCAGTAGAAATAATAATTTTTATACTATATTAAACATACACTGAAAAAACCATATTGTAACCACCACAACATGTATTGCAACGTGCACAATTTCATATAGTAAACTGTTCACGATATCACATCGTAACTACCTTCAGCCAATGACGTTGCTCGATTGCTTTATTTCGACCAATACCCACGTTGGAAATTTTACAATCCATATTGTGCGATATAGTTTTCTTGGTGTAATTTCCGTGAAATTTGTAGACTTGAAATTATTAGCGTGAAAATGAAGATGAGATAAAAAATAATAACAAAATCGTGCATGTAATTTTAAAATTGAACAACACCAGCAATCAGTCGACTCCTGTAGATTGATTACATGTTGTACGCAACTGACGTATATTAATCACAGTCCAGGGGTATACATTCTGATATTTTTATGCGAATTAAAATTGATAACTTTAACATCGAAAAATTCTACTGGCCAAGATCGCATAAAAAATTATATTACAAGTATTTAATGTTTTTTTTTTCGTTTCTTATTTCATACTTCACTTTTATAATGTTGTAATCACAAACTATTAATTTAAAGGAATAGGTCGTATAGATAACACATTTTCTCTTATAAATAAATTATTTCTTAATCAATACAGTGAGATTATACAATGTGTAACTTATTGTATCCGGTAATGAAAGTTGTAATGTATTTTATAATTATGTAATAATTGAAAATATTTGAAGAACGTTATTTTTACGAAAATAAATTTAATGTTATAGAAAATAATCTGTCGTACTTTATATTATTGTAACAACTTTCAAAGTCAATTAAGAAATTTTGTATACTTACATTATTAATTTAAAGAAAAAATTAAATTATTGAACACATGTAATTTTATTTAACTTTTTTAAAAAAAAAAAAAAAAAAATCTTTTAGTTAAGATAGTTAAGAAATTACAATTAAATTAAACGAAATTTCTTAAAAATTTGTATATAAAAGGATCATAAAGCGGCTGATGTTATGGTGGAAGGAGTGTATCGAGAGGAAAGTTAGAAAAAATTTTATTAGCCAAGTTAATGAAAAGTTTCGAAATAGTATTTTCGAGTATTGGTTTAATCTCGTTGGAAATTGTTTCCCAGCGTTCGTTCAGAAAGTCTTCGAATAAAGTTTCATCCTTGTCGTATGGATTTTCCAAATGAACGTCGCCGGAAGTCATATTGAAGTTGATAGTAAACTTAGAAATTCTGTAATGTGTTTTCAAGGTTTCTTCATTCTGATACCGCTCTCCTTTTATTTTAACCGCAGCGACAATATCGGAGAAATTTTTTTTTGCTTTTCCCATACTCTCGATCGGAAAAATCATAAAATTGCCTGTCACGTTGTAATTGCAGTGTATTTCGATTTTCGGTATGAACACATTTATTTTTATTTTATCTGCATTGAAATTGACCCTATAAAATTAATTAAATTTATATTTTACGTAAATAAATGACAATAAATTGCGAAATATCAAAGATTTTGCTTAATTTATTTCGCGCAAATTTATTTGCTGCATGAATAAATTGTACAACAATTATCCATACAAAATTTTAAAGTATTTAACGTGACATTGACAAACCTATTTTAAATAAACGTGAAAGACATTTTATTAAATTAGTAAATTTTTTTGCTGTTTCAACAAAACTATTCTTCTACGTATTTTAAATCTAGGATTAAATGTAATTGAACGTTTATAAACAATTTTTATAAATTCAATTAAATAGATACTTACGTCATATTCTTCAAAACAAAATCCGTCCCTCCATGTACACTAATGTTCGAAAACGTCGACGAAATGGAAATAAAATCAGCTGTTCGAGAAACGACGATCCTAGGTATGTGTAATGGATCACATGATGGAATATTCAGTTCTGGAATGCCCGCTTTTAAATGCGATCGTAAATTTGTCACACTATTGCCAATACATTCATTCACATCAGGATCACTTCGACGGCAGATTTTCAAGAATGAAGCTTCAAATTAAACATCGCAATTCATTTGAAAGTTTGAAAGTAATAATGAATAGAAGCAACAAAACCAACTGCAGCATATAATTTATTATCATTGTTAAACTTACGGACTGTCGATGACGACCTTATTTGATCAGTGATGTCTAAAATGAAAAGTGCTAATAAATGTAATACGTATGCGTTCACCATGGTGAGAAAGACAATCGGAATGGCATGAGCGAAATAAAAGGTATAAAAACGGTGTAGCTTGAAAATGTGTCAACTACTGTGCTAATGCGGTATTAATACGCTGACTTCACTTTTCATCGTGTGATCATACTCTGTAATTCGATAAGCAGAAAACATTTTATTTATAAATATTAACTGTTTTGTACCGTAACAAATTAAGAGGAAAAAATTTGTCGACTTAATTGTTTGAAATTTATTGTTAAAATTATTTCGTGTTAAACTTTTACATTCATCACACTGAGGAAAAGACTGTTAGAGGACAATTAATTATTTTTTGTTTAATCTTTTTAAATTACGTTTCGACTTCAAAACTGCTTCAGTTAATATTTGACTATTTCATGATTTTACAATGATGTAATAATTAAAATTTTCTGAATTCTATTAATGACATCTAGATTCAAACGTTTCTTTAACAACAATCCATGGAATTTGGTTTGAGCGATTAATTAATTAAGTGCTCCAGATTCCGATTAAATAAATATTCTTTTTTACATGTCTAGATCGAGACAACGATTTATACCGACCCAGATTAAAGTGTGACGATGATCAAACCACCGTTTGACAATTGTTGTAGAATGTTAATTACATAAGACGAGGTAAAAATAGTCTGTTTCGAAAAACCTTGTAACACAAAGTCTGAAATCTTATGATCAAAAACATTTAAAATTTTAAGATTTAAGATATAATAAGCAGTATTTCGCATGAGAAAACGATAATAAATTATGCGCATCGTCATACATTTGATACTTTCGAATACAAATGAAAAAGTGTTATTAAAACTGTATGAATTATTTTATTATTACCTCAGGAATGTAAAAAATTGCAAAATTATTTATATAATAATATAAAGTCAAATAAATGAAAAACCTCCTGCATATTGAAAAATTAAAAACAAAAAAAATGTAAATGAATGTTGAAAGACAAATTCAAACAGCAATATACACGGACGATTAATTTTATACAATTAAATATTATATTTGATACTATTAAGATATAATGTTATTTTACTCTGAAGAATATTTATTTAATTTAATTTAATCTACATTTTTGTTAAATAGTAAAAGAATCTTTTAAATAGCGAAATTTATGTTAAATTCCACATCACTATTTTACTTAACATATATATACTGTTACACATCATTTGTTCACCATTTACAGGTTGAAAAATTTTTATTTTTATTTTCAGATAATTAAGTTGTTTGAAATATAAGTAAATATTCCATGTACATCATGCCATCTTCGTGGTTTAAGAAAACGAAAAAGACCCCTCTGCCCCACATTTTCCTAATTTGTATGATTGAATGATAATCGTTATAATGAAATCGTCGAGGACGGCTGCCAAATGACGGTGATGTACGCGTAGCCCGAAGTAACTTGAGAGCCTTGTTCGACATCAGACCTAAGTTTTAAGGAAGCTATAGGAAGAAAACTGTCTCTGACTAAGATCTTAACAACAATGGTCCATGGCCCAGATTGATGCCCTTCCCAGAATCCTATAAAGCATCGACTACAGGTATCGCTCAGTTGCATTCGGTGTGCACTTGCATTTGATATCAAGCGCTTGGAAAAGAAATCCCAAGTGAGATTCGAGTTTAAGTCCGATAGATCTTTATGATTATCGCAACAACCTGTTGCATCCTACTGATATTTCTCGTGATAGCTATCGTTCTTACAATCATATATAAACCATTCTACGTGTGGGAAGTTCATACAGTGCGGTCAGATTAAAATGTAAAAAAAAATTTTGTATAGTGACGTCGAAATTCTAAATAACATGAGACTGTAATTTTCAGTTCGTTTAGTTCGTAGTTTAGTAGTTGGATATGTGAGTGGTCGAAATACTTCTTTTATAACGTTTGAAAGTGTGCTAAAGAATTAACAATTGTTCGCAATGAAGCTCCTTTGCGTTGTTTTTTCGTTGTGCTTCGTACTTTCGAATGCAAGTCTTTTGGAATTGTCGCAAACATTATGGAAGCAGCTTCTGGACGGCGGCATCGACAAAATAGGACAATTAGACCCTCTTCGAGTCCCGGTAATCAAAGTGGATCAGTCGGAGGGTAACACTACGTATCGCATTACTCTGCGCGATGTGGAAATTGGCGGTTTGAATGCATCTACTTTGGAAAGTGTTCACGTAGCTCGTGGAAAATTGAAGTCAAACTTCAGCGAACTTGAAGCCGGATATGTCACTTATACTGATTTAAAAGATCTCGACACGATAAGATACAGATTCCATACTATGGTGAAGGACGATAAGAACGTGAATGAGGAGTTTAGTCAACGGCAGGGAAATACGGGTAATTCGAGATTCGCCGGTAGGATTAACGATGAAAGCAGGAGACGCAATTATGCAGATTTTCGAGGTGAAAATTTTGATGGTGCTGATGATGGACAACGTTTCTCAGTCAACGTAAGGATACAAGTTTGTCAATACATTAGATATGAGAAATTAGCGGTATTGAGTTACAATTTCAAATATCATACGACCTTTGATGTTTCCTGCGGGGACATATCAAAGTTTAACTTGACTGTCTGAGAAAATTATGTGGTAAACATACATTACCGTCCGGGTTATCTTGATGAAAAACAACGTACACAACTTGAGTACGAGTATCCTCGTTACGTAATAGACTCTTTCATTTAAATTTTATATTTTATAATTTTAGTCTTATATCTGTATTTCTTTCTACTATTATGTCTTTAACAGTTTATATTTGGGAAACGTCTTAAAAAAAAATTTCTTAAAACAAAGAACGTAAAGATTTGTAAGTCCTTTTGCAAGTCTGAGATTATACATTAATTTCAAATTGAAATTTTATTTCAATTTTCATAAGTTTAAGATAATCATTTAATGCTATAGATTATGGAAAGTACCAGGGACATAGCACCGGGAGTTCACATTATTTACGCTCAAAAAATTATCGAAGATAACGAACAATTAACAAAGAATGAAAAAGATGAAGTTGAATGTCTAGGCGATTGTAAACGTCTGCAAAACCCTCGTGGTAGATATCAGCAGCAACAAGGCCAATATAATCAGCAACGAAATTATAATTCTCAGTATCAGCAGTATCAGCAGTATACCGAAGATAAAAAGTATGATTCTCAATCACAACAGTATCAGCAAAATAGTGAAGAAAAGAAGTACGAATTTCAACCACAACAATACAGTCAGCAACCGAATTATAATATAAGAGGACAAAATCAAGAATTTAATCAACCTCAGTATTATAGATCTCAGTCAGAAAGGTACAATCAACAAAAAAATGTTGACTCTCGAGAACAAAATCAACAGTTTAATCAGCAACGAAATTCTAACCCTCAACCTCAACAGTACACTCAGCAACAGAGATTTAACCAGCAACGACCATTCATCAAGCAAGAAAATATTAACGAAAGACAATTTCCCTCTCAAAGATCTAACAGTGATGAGTACAAAGATTCACCCTCTAGAAATTATCAGTACAGAAAACAGTTTTCTGTGCAAATAGAAAACCAAAATCCAAAAATTAGAGATCCTTCTGCCGGCTCCCGAGAGGATGCAGGTATTGAAATATTTAAAATTCTTTATGTTGTTATTTATGATATGGTAACGTATAGTACGTATTGTCAGGCTTACGAATAGTTATCTTGTTACGAATAGTTAACTTGTAATTTTTGCAATCCCGATCTTTCACCGTTGATTTAACTTTAACTCAACGTTGAATCAATGTACTTTCATCAGGTAATATATTATTACATTTAAATTTACATTTAAATTACTTTCAGCTATATTCGGTGCTCATATGCATTCAAGTGACTCAATTGGAGTTAATATTAGGCGGAATCAAGAAACTTCGGCACCAGTTTACCGTGACAGTGCATTCTCGAACTACAATCGACCTCAGGGACGATTTGATACTCAGTATTCCAATCAAAACTCTGAGATGTATTCCGAGAGAGTCCCGTCATCAAAAGAATACTCTCGGAATTCGGAATCAATAACTGGAACCGTGCATGACCGCAAAGATGGTATGGCGATGAAATTCGTACAGAACTCCCAGCGGCCGCAAAATTCGGAATTCTCCACGCGAAGGCAGCAACAGCCACAACCAGGATTTATCGACATTGTTTATGCAGATGAAAAGACGACAAAAGGATCTAACCGTTTTGAAAATTACAAAGTCGATCCAGACAATTTGGACGTTAAAGTTTATGGCTTAAAAGAATTAATGAAGGCAAATATACTTTAGAATTCGCACTGAAAGTAATGGAAGGAAAAAAATTGAATTCATTTATTTATAACTTTTGTTATTACGTTTGAGTAATTGAAGTGCCTGTTTTTGTGTTACCTGTAACACTGACGTGTATGAAATGTTGCCTAGGCTTTTCTTGCAATGGTTGAATATTTTTCTCCGTGCGAGTGCTCTTACAGTGCATACGATACTTTATTTTCTAAAGAAACAAAACGTGACTATTCAGAAAATTACATTCTCTTGCTGCATAAAAAATTGTTTAGATAATGCAATCTCTTGACTTTATATTTATTAGATCATTTTTTTATGCACCGCAAGTGTACTCCATTTCTTGAGTAACTTTACACGTGAATAACATTTTATTGTTTTAACATCCATCTCAATGCAATGTATATTAACTTAATTTTCTCAACATTAATCGAATATACGTGTAAAAAACATGTTTCTGATTTAACGCTTTCATCTTTCTTTTAACTCCATTAAAGATTCTTATAAAGAAACAAAAATATTGAATCATTTGCGGAAGTGTTTCCGATTGTGATTCCGCTTTCATTAATTCACAATTTTTTGTTTGTTTTGTCAAAAAAGTTAAACAACAAGGTTTATTCCTCATTTTTGTGAAAAGAAAAATTGTACATTGCAGATGCATGATATATATCTTGCGTCTATGCGCTGTGTATGAGTTATACATAACGCATATGCATTTGTTCATTAATATGAATGTCACACATATATTCCAACCATTTGTTTTAAATCGCTCAATACTGTGATACTATTACATAATTGATAACAAAAACTAAAGTATTAAGTAAGTAATTTGCAGATCATTCAATGACTTTTCATCTACACGGAAGATAACATTTTACTTTTTCCAATGTACATAATTATGTTTTCTGCCAATTTGAATATTAATAAGGAAGTAAAACGTTTAGATGGTCGTAACTATTATAAGTGACTTCTATCATCTATTGTAGGATTTGCGAGATAGTGGACGTTACATTGTACACAATTTCACGAAGGGTGAGGCATTGACGAAGCGAAATGACCTCGCACGAGTAGCCGCGGAAACGAAGAGGATCAAGGACCTTATTAGATATGCGAGAAATCATCAAGAGGAGCAGGGTTACTTCGAAGAGGGAATGGAATTGATATATCATTACGGTGACGACGACAACCAAACAAAAGTCGAGTCGCCGAGGAAAAAGCGAGCTCATGACGCAGCTAATAAAGAGGAGGTAAGAACTTCCGACACGCAAAACCCTGCTAACAAACCTGTTTGTTTCACTCGCCTGCATTTATTTCCATTCGCTTTTTAAGGACGACGTGATGCATATAATTCTACGTGTTCATGTACCAGTTTTACACGTAAAGGCAAACTACGCTTTGACCGGAAAAGTTGGAAGTCAGATTGTCCGAGGCAGTGGACTGTTTACAGGCAACTTCAGTAAGGACTATGCTAATATAGCCAGCGACCAGTAATCCGCGCGCGCACGATACGCGGCTTTGAAGAATTCGACTTCAAAGCGGCGACCATAGGAACCTGCATTAATAGGTCAACACTATGGAAATTAACACGTTTGATATCGGAAAAGCCAGTTTATCGCATTACTGAATAATGATAAACCGTATCAACTATTTCTCATTGAAACGGCACTTTAGTGATTGAAAATTTTCCCGCGTAATTCCCCATTGAGACTTAGCACGAATTTCATTCAAAATTGCGTACGCGTATTACAAAATTGGAAGCTGGTTTGATGATGTAATTGCGAATACCATTATGAACCACATGATTACACATTATCAGCGATAAAGTCGTTACATAAACGGCAAAATAGTTGTGATGTTACGACATTGCGCAATTCGTCTCATATTTTACATAAATTTTAATTGATATGGTTTTCCCACTTTTCTCAGCGGATCTGATTGGCGACTTTATGGTCGAGTTGAAGAAAGCCGAAGGGGAGAGCATGGTCGTGCGCGCTGCGCGCGCCAAGCTGGTTGCTAAAGATAGGAATGTTTCGTTGGAAGGCATGGACAGAAAGGGACCGGTGGATGTCATTTTGGTTCACGGTAATCATAACAACTGTTTTATATCACCCAATTAAAAAAAAAGCAACATCGACTTAAATTCCAATTCGGAAAGCAACAAGACAAACGTCAACTGTCGATTTCGCGTGATTAAAAGCTAGGTCCATTGGTTGTAAACTGCATCTCTATCTGGCTTACATAAATGCGCTCTTTGCCACCTTTGCTTATCCTCGGCGCAAATTACTCGCGTAGTTTAATTGATTTATGAAATTGACCGGGATTGAATAAACGTCAAAAAGCACGAGGAAGTGATTAATCACGTAGAACACGTGACACATTTTGGGGGGACGTCGATACCAATGAGTCGTAACTTACAATCGTGTTTCACAATGCTGCGGAGACACAAAAAGCACCATCTATCAACTTATCGTAACGCGTAATAATTATTTCAGCCAGTGAATAAAATCAGTTTGAGATTGCAAAAGCAAAAGTAATCATTCATAAAGTCTTAAAAGTGGAAAGTATATAGTGCAGTTGGCAAAGAGTTCAAAGAACTGCATAATCATAAGCCACTGTAAAGAATGTTCCACTTAATTTCATTTGACATTTGTTTTTACGTAACTGTGAACTGTTAACATCACAGAAAGTCTTTTTTGCCACTTTTAGTCGCTTCTTCTTTGAGAAATAATTTTCCGAGAAATGACGCACGTAATGATTACAAGAATAGGATTATTATCCTAACGCTGCGGCACGTCATAATTAATATTTTTTTATATGTATAAATGTTGTAAATTTTTTAATATAAATGTTGCTTGATCGAGCACGTTGTCAATTATTAGAGAAAATCCGATCCTTTGTTTGAGATTAAAGGATATGATTTTATTCAATTTCTACGAAGATTTAATGTAAAATGTATTTCTGCGATTATACTAAGTGGCGTCTAATTTATTGTAGAAGTAGGATATTTGTTTTATAATATACGCTTAATGTTTTTTTTCATATCAACTGTTTTATCACAGGTTTAATGGCTGCTGAAGCTGTGGCGGCTATGATCGTTGACGACTTGGCTACCAAGGCTCTCAGCGAGAAGGTCGCAGATGCATCTGTATACAAAATGTACAAAAGTTTGCCAAAACAAACAAATTGATGTATATGAATAATTTTTAATACATACATTTGACTCTTTATCAAGTGAAAAATATATAAGAAAATATCAGTTTAGTTACTCATGTCTTAAACACTGGTCTGCGGAATCGTTTCTGAAATAGGATAACGATTTTATTAGATTTGAATGTGCATTGCAACAATGTGGTGTATGCCGTGTACGCTGCAAGCTAAATGTGATTAGAGTTTTTTTAATTTTATAGTTATTTATAACAAAATAAACGAATTTAATGTCATTCTTAACAGACGTGAAAATATTTCCTTTTTAATTTACTTAATATTGATTCATCATTGTATTAAGATTTATTTATTGCATTTATTACCTTTCACTAAAAACAGTATACAACCAATTTTAACTATAAATCGTTCATAATATAATCAGAAGGAATATTCGTTTAAATTTTGAAAAATAAAAATCATTTAAATTACTCTTTTCTTATAAGTATTGTAAATATATAATCTGAAAAATAATTTATTTAGTATGCAATGCATCTAAAGCTACCTTGCGAAATCGAAATAAATTATTTATATTTATTAATTCTAAAGATAGTTAAAATGTATGAATAAAGTAATAGAGAATAGTCAAATATTGATTATAAATTTATTATTAATTATATATTGTTTATTTTAAAGTAATATCGGCGAGTTATATTCTACAATTTTGTATTAAAAAGTGTATCTCAAAATATGTCAGATTTATTATTTATGCGCTTGAAGTTTTCGAAGCTCATTAATAAATAGAAGTAAAAGTAAATATATTGTAAAAAAATATATTTAAAATAAAACCCAAAAAAAATCTATGAATTAAGGAATGTATTTTTATAAACTTGATATTTTAAATAAATTACTCGACAACAAATACCTACATACAGAGTCTTCTATTTTGTTCGTTAATATTATGAAGTTTATTATTACTTCCGGAACATTTGTTTACTAGATAAACAAAACTAAACTAACAAACTGTTTTTGTTTAAAGAAAAATAACAGTGAAACATCAATTAAAAAATATACTTGGATGATTAAAGCATCAGGTTTGTCAGTCGATAGAAAACTAATAAGCGATTGAATAACATTTAATTAAAGGTTGTAAATTGACATATACTTAATTCTTAAAAAGTTAATCTGCATAGAAATGACATGTGTGCCAATTTTATCAGATAAAATCATTAAGTGTAGGAAAAAATAAATAAATGAATAGATAAATAAATAACTAACTAAATAACATTAGTCGACGCTGTTGTATGAAAATAAATTGTGCGAGGTAACATTTTACCTTTGTCATGTTTTAAAATGCTATTGAAATATAAAATGAAAGAGCACAAGGTTGTAATTTTTAAGCATAATCATTCTTTCGTAAATACACCTGCGACTCGATTTTTAAAAAAGATTAACATTGTTACTGTTAGTAAAATCTGACATTAAATGAAGAATGGTACGAATGGTTGAATTTAATAATTAATATGTTAGCGGTATCATCTTATCAGTCGATATTTAATAAGTAATAATTACACTTATGTGAATGATAAATTAAGCCTTTTAATAATAATCACTTTTGTTAGCGTAATTATTGTAATTGTTAATATTCAATTCATGCAACAGTTTATGTTACATTTTCTGGGTGTATTATTAAGTGTAATGTTTCGGAGCGATGATCATTGTTCTTTTAATTAAGCAAATATTGCAACGGATTACCACACTTCTTTTGCTTAATGACAATTGAAGTGAGACATTTGTCATGACGAATTGATACTTTTGAGTTTTCATACGTTAATATAGAAAAAAAATCATTTTTCAGATCTCAAGTAAAACATCATCATTTTAAAACAGGTTATTACATCCAGAAAACAAAATGATCGAATAAATCCTTCCCAGAAGAAATACATTCTATAACTGAAATATATTTTACGTAATATACAAACGGATTGAAGTTTCCTGTCTAAACTGTTTTAGTTCAAATTTCTATATTCAGACTCCCATTAGAACTTTTGAAAGTGTGCAGTTTGTATCTGAAACATCAACGGAATATAGAATATATTTAATCGAAGTATGGATTACTGTATAAAATGAATATTAAAATAAATTTCAATGCATAAGAAATACGATTTTTAATTTCATTGTAATGAAATCTATTTAAGACACAGAAATATCGTTAAAAAAAATTATATTTTATTAATTACTTTTTTAATACATATTAAACTGAAGTGAAAAGGTTAAATAAAAAGAAATAACAAAATTTAAATAACTTAAACACAAAATATATTATAATGTAATTGAATTGTTTGCAGTCTTGTTAATTAAAACCACTTTTAAGCTGATTTGTAATCAAATACGTGTTAACGTTAATGTACGAGTTCTGCGAACATAAATAATTAAGCTAATTACAACTAGCAAATGTTTTCTTGAGAAGAAACTTTCTGTTCATTTATTTAATTTTGTAAACAGTATAATAACCATATAACGCAGTTATTGTGTTGCTATTGTACAACATCAAGTTCATATTGAATTGAGTTCATTCACTGTAACATATTATGCATATTTATGTTTTTCACGTAACCTGCTTTGACTAGATGTAATCAACTCCAACGGGATAATTTATAGATTTAGATATTACTTTAAATTACCTCAATCGACTCTAATAAAATGTTATATTACCTAACAGAAAAATATATTAACAAATTTTAATAAATGCAAAAACCACAATGAGTGATAATTTTTATTAAATTAAAATAAATGTAACTAAATCGTTATCGGCAAAACATTTTTTATGATGACCAAATTTGATTTTAATATATTCAAAACATTGTATTATGGCAATAGAATAATTTCTTTTCTTAATAAACATTTATTAACTGAAACTTTTATACTATAATCCATTCGGAAAAGAAATGTACAAAACCTTTGAATGTCATTTTTATGACGTCAGAATAATGCTTAGAAAATGTCGTTTATTAAACGCTATTCTAACTCTGTATATCTACATTTGAACATTCTGTACACTTCTGTGAAGAATACTAATTTTGGTCAAACATTTTTCATTTCAAAATTTGTATTAAAATGGTTCAGAGTCCTAAAATATTATTTATGTAATATAAAATTCTCGAATCAACGTTGCAGAAGAAAGTAAATTTTTACTTTAGAAAATTACAATTAAAAAGACATTATGCATTTCTTAATACAAGCTTTCAAACAGCGTTTTTATTACCCAACGAAATCAAGTTTCGTAAATGAACGTTCACATTTTTGTGAACAATGGTAGTACGAATTTTGCAACCCCTTCTCATTAGATGCGTGCGCATTTTCATGCGACCCATGTGATTTTATTACATTTTCACCTTTTTTCGAAAAACAAAGAAAACACGCACGAACACATCGACGATACCATAAGTGATGATAATGATAGTCGCGTCTACGAATGATGTCGTTGTTTGTAAAGATACGGCCCTGACAGAATTAAAAGGAATCTTTCTACCGTGATAACTTGGCTTGATGCACAGAGTGGGGTATCAGAGAAAGTGCAGTTTATATATACATATATATATGCCGCCGCGACAGGACCATTACACTCATTTTCAATAGCTCTTGCTAATTGTAATAGTTGATATTTAGTGATTAATCGAGATGTTGCGGATCCTAACCCTGTGCTTCGTATTAGTAATTGGAACATCGCATGTTAGGGCCTCGATATTGCGTAAGTACAATTTTTTACGAGTGACGTTACACAGACCGCACTTTTGTAATTATCACATAATTTCTTATGTCAGACGCATATAGTCGTGTGCAATGGCAATATTCGCGTACAACAATAACATGCAAATTTTTCAATTTTATGACTGATTTCACATATTTGTTCAGTTGTGTTTTCTTGCTTTCCGTTAACTTGTGCAATTCAGATGTCAAATAAAAATGACAAAGTGGCTTTTCTTCAAAAGCCAATGGGACAGTTATTACTTAGTATTAAAAAAACTGCTTGAGTTAATGCTTTCTGCACATTTTACAAACAAATAGAACTTAAATGAACGTAAAAAATTGATATATTTCAATTTGTACTTTTACTATATGAACTCTCGTGATTTCAAAACCCACTATTTCATCTATTTATGATTTTTACTTACTTATGCAAATCTCTCATGGCAAAGTTTTAATCTATGTTTATATACCGCAACAATCTGATGTTTTAAATACGTAAATTAAAATAATTATTTATTGACACAATTGAAAAGAAGATGTACTATTTTAACAAAAGTAAATTTTATGCGCGAAAACTCGTCATAAAAAAAAGTTTCCAACAACATGGAGAAAAAATAATCAAATAACAGCAATTGTAAGTACAACAGTTATAAATGTAACATTCTTATCACAAATTCTACCATACATTACAATTATCTGTAACTTCAGTTTGATCATTTTGTCACACTGCAATTACAATAACAATATTGTATTGCAATTTTTTTCATTCTTTTTTTTTCCATCAAACACTACCCATTTACAGCAATATCCATTACAAACATTGTTAACCGAATCCACAATCGCGCAATAAATATTTATTTGACACTCTATTGCGAGAAGCACGATCGTTCGAAAATGTCTTCATCGCTTTCTGTTGGCGCACTTTCGATTTTTGTAAGTGGATTACAAAAAGTGAGCCACCGTGCACGCGGTTGCATTGACCGCGCTAATAT
>JABFOV010001526.1:0-24754 GCA_022817685.1 Aradophagus sp. ZL-2020
TGTGTATAATGTATAATCATTGTGAAAAGATGATCAATTCGTTACCATGTTTGTCATTTTTTTCAGTATAATTGAACTATTTATTAAATTGCAACTTAAGGGAAAAAGTGCATATTTAATTGTTGAATTAAACTGCATTAAACATTAGATAATTTAACAATAAATGAAAATGCAATATGAAAATAAAACAACTAAATAAATGAATTATTCATGAAACGATTGGCGAGTTTTCATGTTCACTCCTCCAGTTAATTTCATTTGCAAAATATTTCCGGTCCCATACTTCATCCTTTCTTATTCGTTATCATCTCTTGCGGGACATTTTCTGATAAGTGCAGCCGTCGAGTCAATGGCTGCGTTCAGAGCGGAATCCGTTGAGAAGACAGCGTTTGAAACTTCAGACTCACGCGAGATTTGATTATTTCCAGCGAAACGGCAAACTGACTGATGCTAACTGGCGGCACTGAATTCAAATGAGATCGGGAGAAACATATTTTGCTGCGCTTATCTAATTGTTCGAAGTGCCTTCGTTCAACCTGCACTTGTTACGCCTGTCAAACGTTTTTTGCCCCGCAAACGCGCATTGACGGCCGCCCGAAAATGTCGACATTCGCTTAATTCGTACATAATTCCGCGCTAATCTAAAGAACTTGTAACGCGCCATCGGGAAAACCGTACCGCTATCTCAATCTGTTATTATACCGAGTATCTGATAAGCGGTGGCTGCGTCGGGAATCACACCCCGGTCGTCATCAAAACGCCGGAAATCCGGCAAAGTAATCAGGTTACAAAGCGGCGGGTCCGTTTGAGTTTCCCTTCGATTCACGCGAAACCTCGCCGAAAACATCGGCCTGCTGAACCCGCCGTGAACTCTTTTCTTCCAGCCGCCATATATATATTGCGTTAGCTCATACGCCGCGGATTATGACACACGTATGCCGATACGTATGTATAAATAAGCATATACATCCATCAAGCGTACTTTCGCGCTGGTATTCGTGCGCCGCTGTGTATCGAATGGCTTCTGTAACGGACGTAATTTACTGCAGCGTCGCGCTATCCCTGCAAGGCAATCACGCGTGTGAATCTAGAATAGGGTGATTAGGGAATACAGAGGCAGCGAATAGCGCCGCGGCTCGGATTAAGCGGGGATAACTCGAAAGTTCATTTCGGAACGTGTACTTTCGAGGTTATATTAGAAGCATGAAATTTAACTTTGGATTCAGCCTTTGACACGAATGCCGCGCACTTTAAAATCATTAGAAGAACTCGGCCGGCGCACAAAAGCCCGAGCCCGGTCGACGTTGTTTGTTCAAATTTCAATCGCGACAACGAAATCGCTTTTACGTCCGCTCGTTTCCCAGCGAGAATTACGCTTCCCTTTTCTTACTTTGTTACTATGGCAGTAGTATGTGCGTAATTACATCCGAATCGTTAAAACGAAAAAGTTAAATAAACAACAATAACAATGGCTGTTATTGTTGTTTATTTAACTTTTTCATTTTAACGATTCGGATGTAATTACGCATTGCCGATGCAACGGTTATTGCATCGTTGAAGGAATGTTTGAAAGGAGATTGATTCGCAAAGTAGCGTTTTGAACGTGGGAGTACATTGTTTAATGGAAGTTAACGGAATTCGATCTTTTTAGGTTTTGCTTCCCGAGATTCTTTAATAATAATTTTATCGCGGGAATAAAATGTTCGATAAAAGAAGTTTCCGAACTCATTGTTTTAGGTTAGGTAACGGCTTCGGGAAGCTGATTCCCGTGGGTCGTTGCCTGACCGTGATACAGAATTTAATCCACCTCCAACTATTATGAGTCTGTTATAGCTTGCGACTTTCTTTAATTGCGCAAAAAGTATTGGACAAAGAGGATACTTCGAGCGTGCCTGAAACTTATCCGCGGGCGTTGATTAACAGGAACTTGAAATTAACGTTTAATTATCGTTTGTGAATCGCAACGGCGGCAGAAGGGCTCGTCGAAAAATTCTTAAATTTCGGTTTATTTATTTGCACTTAGAAATGGAAAGCCCGGAGAAATGTAAATCAGATCAAAAGGAAACTAAATTCAAAGTAGGCGAAACGCGTTGCAGAGTCTGTAAGTATTTTTACATAATGCTTTCACGGTAATAGAGATACATTAGCACGGTTCCAATTCACTTCAAGTAAAAGGTTTATTTATGTTCTAATCTAGTTAAGATAAATGCGAGTTACCCGTAGGTTTAGATTCTGGAAGACTTATCATTGTTACATATATTGCACCGCTCCGGACGGCCGTTCTCTCGAAAGAAAGAAAAAAAATCACCCGGGAACAAAGCAAATCAATTCATCAGGCCCCCGATTTTCAACGTTCGATTAATCACTTTGAACAGCTTTAACTTTCTAATTTTGGAATCACGAATGAACGAATGTTTTCACAAAAAACATTTTGCGGACGATATTTCAAGAAGTTTTTGGTTTGAAACTATACTTTTGAAAATTCTTCGAAAATTTAAATAAAAACTTACAAATATACTTCCTAACATTTATTACAAAAGTAATTAAACTGATCAAATCCTAACTCATTTTTTCATTCATTATTTTTTTCTTCCATTTATCTTCAAATACCTACCTCCAATACAGTCATTTGCGAAATTTCGCCGGCAACCTTACCTCTTATTCTCGCGAGCCCCTTGGTCGAAGCTGGGCCGCGTCCCGGACATTTGCCGCGGAATCAACGCGAGAACATGGCGGCCGCGAGGCGCTCGCGGGTATTAAAAAAGTTTCGCGAAAACGGCCGCAGAGGTCATGGCGGCCCGCGTAACCAATCTCAATGCAACGGACCGGCGTTGTAAAGTTGTAAGCGATAAATCAAGCCGGGCTTCATTCTTGCGCGGCGTTTATCGCGCGGCGCCTGTACGTAACTCGGTAACGATAGTTCGAGTACGTAATTTATAACACGTGGCGTGCCAAGTGAGAATGGAGATGGCAATGAAAGAGTTTATCGGACCGCGCGAAAGTAGTCTCAAAAGTTCAATTTGAAGACGGAACTGACGCGACAAAAGGGCCAAGGAGGAGTGGGGGGGGGGGCGTTGTGCTCTGACCGTAAACTTGCACCGCGACGTGACAGTTACGTCAAATGCCGTTTGTTTTACGACGCGCGACTCGGTGTTGCGAGATCAGCTCGAATCGGCGGATTATTATTTTTATATTTCGCGCGTCGTTTTATGCGCGTTCGCCGCGCGAGCCGATAAATTTTGTCATAGATTTTATGTGATACGTGTTATAGGCGCTTCGTACCTTATTATACATGATGGCTCGTGGTCGTAAAACGGGAGTATTGGCAGCTGCGTAAGCGGCATTCGAAAAAGACACGCACGCGTGTACCAACGCGTGTAATCGAGTTGCCGTTTTTCAACGACGTTAATTTCATTAATTAAAACGCACGCGTTCAACACTCGTCGATTCGGGAGTTCGCGGATTCGGACGATCGGGTTTAACGGAGATCGATCGCGACTGATATGGCAACTAATTGGAGGTATTAATTATGCCGACAAAAGTGGCTATTTAATTGGAAAGCAAATTAAAAGTAGCTTTGACTTGTAATCAGTGTAATGACCTGATTTTTCCGAAATTGTGAAGAGAAGTGCTATGATTTGCCATATAAAGATTTTGATTACTGTTACATTGTGAATCTAAAATAAAATGATTAGTCATGTTGACGTGTCGATATGTAAGATCATTTTCAAAACCGTAAAGCAGATTGTAGAAATCAGACAAGGCTCTCTCATAAATGATTGGAAATGTTTCACGTAAGGTCTCTTTCTCAAGTTTATGAGAAAATTAAGTGGACCGCTTTTCCGCGCGTATTACATTGTAACTATATTTAGTATGTCGTTCACGAACGACAAACGTTGACATCACGCTATAAAAAGATATTACGGTTTTACTTCCAATTTACACGATTTCAGTGTAAATTAGAAGTGCGATTCGGGACCGCGCAATGTTTCATTTAAAATAGTTAATTTTCGAGCTCGCAATCGATTTCGGGAGGAAGCAGTTGATACAACACAATAACTTGACACTTTATTAACATGATTCTGAATTTCATTACACGTTTCTGTGCAATTTGTCAATGCATTGCAGTCCATTGATTAAAGAGTACTTCATTAAGTGAGAACGTAAAAATGTATAATTCAACAAATTTGAAAGTAAAGTTTGCTCGGAAATTTCAGCAAATTCCATTATGTGGGTTTAAATTGTCTTTTTATAATGTGACAAACTTCATATGATATTTTATAAAAATAATTGTTCGTACTTTTACAACTCAGATAATAATATCATTAAAAATAAAATTGAAATGATTAAAATTAAAATTTGCTAGTTTCTGATAAAATAGTCATGATTGTAATTTAGTTTTAACTTATAATTTTCCTCATTTTCGTTATTTTTATCCTTCGGTTTAGCCTTGTATCAAAAATTTGAAAATGATTTTTTCTGTTTAACTTTGTGTCATTGAGTTGAACATCGAAAGAATATCACCAACTGACAACAAAAAAATAAAAAATCAAGATACACTCAAA
This sequence comes from Aradophagus sp. ZL-2020, assembly GCA_022817685.1. Lineage (NCBI taxonomy): Eukaryota > Metazoa > Arthropoda > Insecta > Hymenoptera > Scelionidae > Aradophagus > Aradophagus sp. ZL-2020. The sequence continues at coordinate 4,566 of JABFOV010001526.1, forward strand.
GTGGCACCAAAGAGACAAACTTTCTTGACTCGAGATGACAAAAATTATCTCTTTGCACTCATGAGCATAGATTTTGAGCGCAGTCGTAGCATTACGAACATAAATTTTCCCGTTCTCAATACGCATGAAAATCAGTTAACCACGACGAAGTCTTGAAGCAAGTCAAGTATTTTTACGAGTGTAAATCGATAATCGTATCGCTGCTAAAATTTCACAATTGTCACGAATAGCCGAGCGATTCGGTTTTCTTTTGCCGGCGATGCGGGTAATAAATACGGCCACCGTATCCTCCCGATTAGGAGCAAAGCAGTTTCCTCTGTGCGGTACACTTTCATTGATTATAATTATTCCATTAATCAGGCTGCGCAGTTGATACTTTAGTGTAAGGAAACCGTCACGCCGGAGATGAATTGCACGCGCCTTACAAAGCCGCCCAATAATTCATCACATCGAACTCGTGTAAAGATACATTAATTATCGTTATAAATTTGCACCGGGGGTGAAGGGGGGGGGCATCAAAGCGGCACCGCAGCGCCGATGTGACGAATATTTTGTTGATAAGCGAAGAGAACGACGTAATTAAAATGGAAAACACAGTTTGTGACGTGGATGTTTATTTTTGCGCCGAGTATTAATCCAGTTTTAAAAATACCGCGGGCTGGCAAGTTCGACTAGTTGCGGCAATCAAATTAGAATGGAATAATTGCGATGTAAAATGTCCGCGGAGGAAATTTCGTTGCAACGTAATAGTCTAGTTATTGGAATGAAATTTAACGATTAAGAGCGAGCATAACGAAATTTGCGTGTCATCGTCGGAGTCATCCGTAAAGAGCGACGAAGTAAAGTTGATTTCAATTCATCTGCTCGCCCGCCCGCTAAATTATTCGCCGTCCGCGATCGATTAGAGGGTTTTTCGAATTTCCCTCAATCGAGAACAGTTGTCGCAGTAGTCTCAAGAATGAACGTTTCGCAAAATAATCTTTAAAATTATTTACACTTATTAAATCATTTATAAAACTGTTATTAATTGTATTGAAGAATTATACATTTTTGTTGTAACTTTTCTTTTTGAAAACGCAATTTTATTCGGTCAAATAAACATTAAAGATTATTTGAAGCAAATCAAAAATAAAATCAAGCAATTTTAAAATAATTGACGAAAAGGTGGTTTTAATAATCGATGTGAATTAATTATAATTTACATCTACAATTGTGAGAATATTTTTCCAACAAGGACAATCCTTTTATTGATTTTAGTCAATATGTTTTAAAGAGTTATTTTGATGTTATGAAAACATGATATCTGACTGAGAGACTCGATTGTCGGTACTTTTAGTTAGACACACTGCATCATCAAACGTTCGCGAATATGCAAGCCGCTTCACGTCAAAGATGGACAGCTTTTGATTTCAGATAGAGAAGCAGAATAGTCAACATTGAAGATAAACAAAGAAATATTGCTTCCAACTATCTTCGTGAAAACTTCATATATTCTATTTCGCATCTCTATACAGATCACAAACTACTCACCTCAGCGATAAGTAAATAGTTAATTTCCGTCGATTATTCTGTAGATTATAAGAATTAGATTCCGTTGAAGAAAAAAAGATTTCGCATAATTAACATCGTAAATTCTTTTCCCAGTGCGCGATTATTGGCCAACGAAATAGCCCGAGAGGTTGCAATCGCGAAAACCCGTGAACGTCGCGAGTAACTCCGAATCGTCTGGAAAATGTAATTGTTATAATTCCGCCGAAATAACGAACCATTTCAAACTCGGTTAATTTCTGAAACAAAAACCGAGTGGGGAAAAAATTACTTTCGGAAGCACGAAAGCGCCGAAGCACGCTAGTTTGGCTTGCGTGAAAAAAATCAATAATTGTTCAAGTTAATGGAAATGTTGCGGCGATTATTTTCCACGATAGTCCAGGGATTTATTAAGAAGCGTTTGATGCAAACTTTAGCCGCCGCTACTGATACCAGGTATTACTTTTCAGATTTACGTTCGACGTTGTGGCATCGCCCGAACGAGCGTCCACAAAAGAAGATCGACGAGCGGCCGGCGTATCGCGATAACGTTGCTTCTCGTGTTTCTCACATTGTAACCATTTTTTCCTTCGCCAGTCCGAGGAAAAGTCGTGCGCTTTTTTGCGCGCTTCCGATGCCGCCCCTCGCACCAATCCCGAACTACTTCCAACGGTCCGAGGGACGCAAAGGGTCAACGTTTTACATCAGATAAAAGAGTCGTAAAAGCTGCGAAGGCAGTTTCCAAACGACTTTTGACAAACGGGCCGAATTTCGCGCTCGAAACGCAAGTTCGCCCCGAACTCAAGAAAAGTCTTTTTTGAACCGAAGAAAACCATCAAAATAGCAATATTGGCATTTTCCCTTGACTTGATTTAGTCTTTTTTGGAACAAAAAATAACCAAATGGAAATGGTAATTGATTTTCTAATATTTATGGAATTCAAGTGTTGTCGCTGGCAAAGTTCGCGGAAACGAAAAAAGGTGGGAACGAAAGGACTCGGTAGCCTCGGCAAAGCTATCAAACGCAGAGGCATTTACTTCCATTTCCCTGCGTAAATCTCTCCCTTTACGATTTTCCTTTCCACGCAGCGACGGCGGTGACTTCGGTGTATTCTTAAAATTGGCCAATGCGGAAAACTAAGTTCACTAAGCGAGCACTCAATTTATGGGTACTACGCGCGTTTGCTTGTAAGCAGATGCGACCTGAACATTCTTCAAGCAAAGTCCCCTTTGATGAACGTTTCACGCAATTTTGTTAGTAAATATTGCACTTTCTAGTTCGCAGCACAAGCTGCGAGAATGTGCATTACGACACTTTTCTTTTTCCCTTATTTTCTGTCATTTTTCCTGATAGGACTATATTTTTGAGAACAGAGCCGCGATTCGACTGAGCAAACTTCTCGCCTCGCTGTACTTTCGTTGAGCGCTTCGGTCGAAAATAATTATGAGTGTCTTTCTTATTTTAATTAAAAATGTAAATTCACTACTCTTTGGAGAATAACAATTTTGGAAATGTAATTAAGCAGGTGGTGTTATGAACGACAATTTTAATTGCGGTAATCAAAATATATTGATACACGTGTGATATTATAAGAACACCAAAATGGACTGTTGGCATGACAGTCTTAGACTCAGTCAAGTTTCTTTCTGAATTTGAACGTAATTTATCTTGGTGCATGTTTAATATAGCAATAAACAATTTGTAGTGACTAAAAATCAATTAGAATTTTGCAATAATTATTGTAACATTACTCGAAAAAAGCATTTAATATAGTTTGTAAAAAGTACGACTGGTGTAAATAAGCCTGTTCTACTTGCATTGAACAATAGAAATGTCACTGATAAGTTAGCATGAAACAATTAACGAACTATCGGCGAAAAATTGCTCTCGCTTGACAATAATCTCAATCGAAGTATCGTCGTAAATTAACCCCAATACAAATAAAAGTTCAAGAAAGTCTTTGTTTGTTCATTTACTCCGAACTGTTTGCGTGGATAAAATCTAAAAGGCTCCTTTTCGTTGATCAAGCAACAGCATCGATTAATTCAATTCGCTTTGTTGACTTAGCAAATAAACGGTAAATAATTTCCAATGATTTGCGAAAGTGATTATCGTCCACAATTATTATTTGAAAAAGTCGTCGTTTGCGGTATGAGAGCTACGGTTTAATTACTTTATAAATGCAATATTCGAATACCGAATGCCCTTTTTATAATTGTGCTTCAACATATCCGCTTACTCGAGTTGCAAATGTTATATTCAAGTAGATCCTCGAAATGGAACCTACGAAGCGATCAAGCTCGAAATGAATCATTCGATGAGATTTATTACAGCGAAAATGAGATTTCCTTATAATTGTAAAGAAGATTAATTTGCACTATTTTATTCGATAAAAAATTTCTTCGATCTTACGGAATTCACAAGGATATAAAAATGATTATATAATAGCAAGATTATAATTTGATTACGTGTGAGATTAAACGAATTAAATTTAAATTCAATATTCGACAAAAGTTTCGCTTGGACGGCACAAAAAGTTTTACGAAAAAATAAAATACATTTATGAAAACGTGAGAATAAAAAAATTCTTGACAAACTTGTACAACGCACGTTTACCCTAATATTTAAAAATAGAAATTAAATTATAATCCTGACTGATTGATTGATTTATCAGAATGTGATCAAATCTGACCCTAAAAATGTAATTGATTAATTTTGACGAGATTTTATTCACTCGTTTCTTTCGTCATAACGTATAATGTTTATTAAAGGCGACCGAGTACTTCTTAGACATGCCACGCGTTGGACGCGCAATTAAATCCGCATTCGTAATTTTAATGCAAAAAAAAAGTACAAAAAAACTTGGAAAATATTTTTTTCGCACAAATGAAAAGGGCACCCGCTGACCCGGAAGGAAAAACGCGCTCTCGGCTCTTTTTTCCGGCGGAATTCACGACTTTGATATTAACGGGATGTATCTTGAAACTGTCAATGCACAAAACTGAATAGGTCGGCTAGAAAGGGGCGAGCTGCGCGTCGTGCGTTAGGTGGCCTCCTCGCAACGGTCAGCACACGGTCTAATAATTAAGCGACGCCGAACAATTGAATAATGGCGCGTGCCACATTACCGAGGCAGCAGTTCGCTTAATCCACAGTGGTTCGCGCGGAAAAGGAGGCAAATGAAAAAGCGCCGCGCCGCGGTACTTCGAAAGCTATAAAAGCCCCGCTCGAAAAAACGTTGCCTTTACGTCCCCGCTTCCGTCATTTATCCCGCAATTACGTAACGACACAATTACGTTCCGTCATTTTCGGTAATACGCGACCGCGCTTCGGTTTGATTTTCTTCAGCGAAACGACCGACCGCCGATTTATACAATTACACAAATTGGCCCGAATATTTGCGGCTTATTTGTTTATTTATAATCGATTGCACACCGGGGGAAAGTTGCCCTGATTAATCGACCCTGTGAACGGTTGGCCGCGATTCCCGCTGCTTAATAAGCGAAACTGATTTCGTGTCTTGTATCGTAATTAAGAAACATTACAGTTTCCGACTGGATTAAAAAAAGCAAGCGTTGTTTTGAGTGTAATTTCTGGATTTTTATTGCACTGTGTAAAAATAATGAACAGAAAATAAAAGCATCTTTTTAGCTGCTACCGAAACTTGTCTACGAAAAGGAATTAAGCGTTGTACAGTATATTCTGTGCAAATTAATATTTACTAGTGAAATTTGTTGTTGGTGGTGCATTCTTCAAAATGTTCCACCAAATGAAGACTGGCCATTTTGACTTGAACTTTTTTTTTTTATTTTAATGGACATCTATTTGCAACGAAAATGAATTATTTAATTGAAAAAAGAGTCCTTTCAATTCCACGACAAATTATGCGAACGTTCAATTTGAGTGCAATTTGAAAAATGACCCGAGCTTGGGAGTCGTCATTCTGATCTATAATTTTAGCATAAAAAGTAATATTCAAATCATTCATGTTGGTCTACATAATTTACGAAATTGCAAAAAGAAAAATGCTCTTTTACATATGTTTGCATTACAAACACGTGACCGAAAAAGCGCGCCTCGAAATTCAAAATTAAAAGCTCGTTCGGCGCTTATTCTTTAATACAATTTTTTTGTCGTTTTCATCTCGAAAAAAGCAAATGGCGTGATTTAACTCGGACGTGAATCGAATTTTCGGCGCACACAGGTAAGCATTACATATGTCACGATCACGTATACTCTATCCTTGTCACAAGCGCCGTAGATGGTCATTGGTTGAAACACTTCGCAAGAACGTTAGACCGGAAGTGACAACGTTTTCTTTGCGAGGCGTCGACGGCTCTAGATAGGAAGTTGCGAAAAATGGGCGGCGATAAATTTTCGCAGTTGATACAACGTTATACCTTTTTGCTTCTTTCAAAGCGACGCGGAAGCGCCGAGTGCGATGCGCCATGAAGTTAAATTTACAACTCGCACAATGTAAAAATACAATTGCACATTTTTCAAACCGTTGATGTGCCCCTATTAAAATGAAATCGAAGGCCACTTCTTTTGATTTCGCTCGTCCGAAAATTCGCTCGCCTTTTTTTCACGCAACTTTTTGCACGGCTTTACGTTTGAATGAAAAATAACGATCCGGGGTTACGCGTGATATAAGATATACACGGTGTACAAATAAATTTACAAGGCATTCAAACGCGGGTCGCGTATTTACGTACGTCATATTTATTTCCGATGAAATAAAGGATTTAAATAAAAGTTACGGAAGCGCGTTCCTGATGTATCAGAAATACCGTATCCTACTTAACATAAACATGCAAACAGTGTCATTCCAAGACATTCTCTTCAGAGACTCTTTTGCCGAATGGCGATAACGTCACTCAACATGTCGACGCGTCAACATGTCCATTTGCGATTTCACGACTCGCTGCTCGCTGTCGTCTCGGCGAAATGAATGGCCGATACGTCGAACTCGTGGTAATAAAAAATGTAAGTTTGGAAATTCAAACCAGTTCGAGAAGTAAGTGCGCCATAAGTCAGCCGAGTTTCTTCCGAAATTGCTGCTGCCGACGGCAAATTTTCGTGCGACTTGTAAAAAAATTCGGACAAATAATCAGTCCGAGAATTCACTCGAATGAAAGTTAAATAATGACGGTTGCCATGTTATCAAATCTGTGCTATAATTAATTAATATAATTTATTTTTGTTAGTTTAAAACGAAGAGATAATTATTTTAAAATTATTCATTATCACTAATTGTTTGAGGCTAATTTTTCTTATCAATTTTAAAATTAAATTTTGAGATAGATAATCATATCTTACTGCATTGAATGAGTTAACATTAATATGTATTTTTGAAATTATTATATTGTTAAAAAACTGTTTAATTAATATCAACGCACGACCAGTTTTTAAAAGAAACAAATTTCGTGTACATTCAAAGAAAATACAATGCCAAGAAATTTGCTTCGAATGTGAGAAGAATATTACAAGCCCCTGCAGAATGAGAACCAAAGAGACACCAAATGTAGCAAGAGTCGAAGGAGCGTGAAGACAAAGACATGGGATATATCGTATATTGCGATTCGCCACGATACGGAATAAGATCTGCAATAGCCAACTTTTATCTAAAGGAAATAACATTTTGCGAAGAACAACAGAAACGAAAAACAGTTGCATTGAATTGCAACACGATACTTAGAGTTACCTACGTTTCTTGAGTTGAATTTATTATACTCATATAAAATAATTATAATCGTTGCAGAATGCTAAAAATCATAAATAATTATTATTTAAATATTAGAAAATGTACCATTTGGATTTATTTTGAATAATCGAATTTGTGTTTCTTTTCACTAAAAATTTGTCCTTTCGATTTGAAAGAAATCATTTTACTTATTTTTAGACCCAAAGGTAAAACTGAAAATTAGACCCACAAACCATAGAATACCTTAGCTGCTTGTTTTAATACTAACTTGATATAAAAAACTGTTTTTATATTGAAGATACCTCACAGTGATAAACTAGAAAAAGTTCTTATTTTGTTCAAGACAAACAAACAAAATGCTGTCGATCGGATAAATTTTTTGCGTCAAATATTTGTATAATAAATTGATATGATATGAATATTTTTCTTCAATATCTTACTGGTTTATTTTCCCGTATTTGACAGTTTTTAAAACAAAACGTGCCAATTTGTATTCGTTTTTTATTGATCATTTATATTTTAACACAGGCTGTTCATATGACGCGGAATTGGTTGATACCGCAATCTGTGTGTAAATGAAAATAAGAGAATTTAAATATTTTCTCTCTTTGATTTAGAGAGCAAATGTTGAAAGTTATTCAGATTGTGATATCGCGTTTTAACTCACGCCACTATTTTAATTAAAGTTCCACCGTTTTTTGTGCCCTAATCAAAGATCAAAATTATCTTTTCATGTGGAATATTTCATAAGTCCAGTTAATATATTTAATTCAAATCACACCGAATTATATCTTGATCAGTGAAAATTAAATAATCAAAAGAGAATATTTTTAGCATTGATATTGTTAACATAGAGAATCAACATACAGCATCTGAAATGACACACTTCAGCAATCCTACCATTATTATTGTATCCAATTTTTTCCGACGAAGACTGTGTCTGTATAGCGAATCTAAATTCTCTGGTGCACGAGTTCATCAAACGGATTCACACGTTTGATGCGGCCGATATAAATAATAATTGACGAAGACGACGAAAATCGTAATAATAAATTTTAGCGCGCAATTTTCATAAAATCTCCATTCCCATTCAAGAAACGTGAAATAAGAAATATTGATGCGACAGTTGATTCATAAACTCTCGCCATACTTATGATAAAAGAGGTCAGGCTTCGCAGTAATGAATGTATGAAATGAAAAATGGGGCTTGAATACGAGTATTTTGACACGAACAGGAAGCAAGTTTCAGTGCAACATGGCAATGCTTCACTTCATCCTTCGAATAAAAGAACAAAGTTCATTGAATGCGCATTATTTGCGACGAATAAATTTCTCGATACTGTTGGGAATTATTGCTCTCTTATAAAATCGTCTATTACATTTATACAATTGGAACATATTTTCCTTTCTGTTAATTTGAAATGCTAATTGATGAGGGCGCGCAGTGATTCTCTGATTTAATGTTGCGAATGAATAACATAAATTGTGCACGTGTATCTAAACTAATGAAGATGAAATGTTAATGAAACAAATTTTAAATGAACATAACTGAAATTTATTTATATATATTTTTTTTAATTATTATTAATATTTTCAATGTAATGATGGTATCAATGTTGTTGTCTTCTGACGTTAAACTTTGACGAAAATTCATGATAATATTATTAAAATTAAATTTTGTTTCCAAGCAAAATTACTGAACTCGACTTAGGACTCGACGTTTGAATAAAAGAACTATGAAATCGTTTGAAACGAAATACGTATATTTTATGAATACAATCGACTGGCATGGATTATGTTCATAGATTACGGGAGATGGTAGATAAGATTTCCGACTATCAAATTTCATGTGATCCACGTTTCAAAATTGTTTTCCTACTGTTTCAAAGCAATATCGAATCTCCGTCGAAAAATTTTCTTTGCCCGTGATACTGTTTGACATAAAAGTTGGTTCACGCTGTAAATAAATTAACGTTTTTGTCCAAATCAAAAGACCGAAAACACGCAGAGTGTTATAGATCGTATTAATGATAATTTTTTGTTTTCGTTGGAAACTTTTTTGTCGCCGAATTAAATAATTAATTTTTACCGGTGTTACCGAAACTTTTTCCCCTTAAGACTCCACCGTAGGTCGAGACTCGTAATAAGAATTACTTCAGCTGGGTAATGATATCCGTTGTGTACGTATCAATCTTATTTCATCAACGAGAGAAAGAAGTCTTCTGAAGACTAATTTGTTTTATATATACACGTATTCGTCACACACTGCTAATTTTTTGCCATGTCATATAAAGAAGTTACATGTTACTAATTTATTTCTCGGGAGCCTCGTATCTTTTTCTTAAATTACTAACTGAAGGAAACAATTTTTTTCAACCACGAAGTTATACAGAAAAGCAATTCTTTCTACAAAATTTAATAGATACAAAATTTTTAACTGGCAAGATCACAATCATTATTAGATTAGTTTTATTTTTTCGAGAAAAGTACATACAATAAGTAATATTAATTATTTAAAAGATATAACTCGATTATAATTTAATTTACAAGAGACCAATTGACAATCTTCGCGGTGTTCGACGTTAATCTGTTAATGTTGTGCAATTTATCATTATAAATAAAAAAAAATAAAAAAAAATAAAAAAAATATTGTCAGACTTTTGAAGTCTAGGGCAAAAGTATGGTATACGGCTGGCAGACGTCTGGCTCGCGCGCATGATCCCAGACCTTCGCCAGATCAGCTAGCAATAATTTTTTCCACGTGAGTAGCATAAAACAATTCCCTTTTGTATTGATATTCCTCTTCGATTTGAGCAAATATGTTCAACAGTTTGAAGTGACGCCCGACTCGCTCAATGCAGTTGAAAATAAACGAAAAACTTTGTAAGTCTAATATCCTCGCATTACACGAAACCTGCCTCTTCAGAAGCGTCAACCTCTATCGAGATACATTTTGACATATTTAAATGTATTCATCTGCCTTTACATACCAGCATGTAGTTAATACATACAATATGGTTCAACGGACAAATACATAAACATGAAACAACTATTACTTCATCGTTTCCATACATTTTTATGTATTTTCAACGCATCAATGGAAAACTAGTAAAAGTAAGGAACTGAAATTCTATTTTCTTGCAAATTCCATGCAATAGGACAAAGTTCATTTCCTCGAAACTTTTTTCTTCCTTCCGTCCGTCCTTGTCTCGCCGTCCCTTTTCTCGCTCGTTTTATTTTTCTCAACAAAGGCGGAGAGGCGTATACATCATTGATCAGTTGATCAAAGAACACGTCGTTAGATTCAACTGGGTGAGTGACGTCCAATGTAGAAGGGCGCCGTATAATTAATGAACGGTAACTGTCTGCTATTAAGAGGTCACCGATCGAACGGAATCGTAAGCACCATTTTGCTTTTGAGTGCCGACAATGTGTGTACATTGGAGGATGTCATATTTTGCTTGATTGGCTAACCATGATTGATCGTCACATTAAATGCAAGGTAAATGGTCCTTGTTTTTGTAAACAGCTTGGTGTTTCAAGGGTTGACGTTCGTATTTTGTAGCATTTGCAACCATATTTTAATTACGTTTCACTTGCTTCAGTCGCACGTAACGTACAGGATCAACTACAAAATCTTCTGTGTGAATGATTTATCGATTTAATTGTCGTCGGGTAAAATCAAATTTATCTAAAATCCTAACTGACTGGTTCATTATCGATCACGATGTAGTTTTTACCGATGATCAAGTAAGTTCATATAAGTTTTTCTTTGAATATCCGATCAATAATTTAGGTGCGTTGAACGAAATTTTTTGGCACAAAAAATGTGGAAAGAATAAGTATAACGTTAATCATGACCATTATTACATTTTTTGCAAATGTCGAATAATGAAATTGAGACTAGAACTGTTTTCTCACGGTTTATTACCTGTAAAACTTTAGACAAAAGTAATTTATTCAATTTTATTTGAATTTTCAAATTATAGACTATTAAATCGACGATAAAAGAAAAAAGTAATTTATTTAAATTTCATGTAATTAGTACATTACCATTCAAATGGAGTAGTGGAAACATTACTACTGAAAAATTTATGTATATTACTTTTTTATATGCTTTCCGTCTTAGTGTCAACATTCCGCTGTATTGTCGACCTATTTCGTCGAGAATCCTAATGATAATCCTGTATGATTTCATTTGCATACTGCATAAATTTCGATAGACTTATGTTTGATCTAATTTAGTTACTCGGAGGTAATGGAGAATTGTAATTGTCTTTGAATTTAATTTATCACTGCGAAACTGTAATCTTATTTATGGTTTTACATTTTTTTTACGTTTTGTTATAGTATACGAGTTACGAGCAATTTATCAGTTTCATTCATTCCTATGAGCTTAATGAAATAGAAGAACCAAAATACTACGTATTATGTATTATATTCATGTAAACAGTATTTTGTTAAATATTATATACGTGTATAATGTGAAAATAGACACACTTTTAAAAATACGATTTCCGTCACAGGAGCACTGCCTTCAAGTCGCTTCCCACGTGTTGACCCACTTAGAAAAACGTATAGCTAATTTTTCAATTTATGTAATGTTTAAAACTATTAATAATGAAACAAAAATATTTAAAGCATGAACACAAAATCTAAAATGCTGTTTTGATTGTAAAGTTTGGATTTTTTTTAAGTGAAGTTTTATAAAGCTGACAGAAGATAATTCCTCTTGCGACAGTCGGATCGTATGTCTAGAATACCTTTTTTTTTGCAAATATTGGATATGTTTAAGTGTTTACTTCAATTGCTGCACAATATTACATTGATCTATAAATATACATACATACAATCTATAAGTTCATACATACAATCTTATCAATGATTGATAGTAAATCATAAAATGTAATATACGCCAGAATTCAACATCATTTATGAATGATGATATTTTATGGACGTGGACAAAATCTCTTTCACATCGCATTTAACGGTGATTAGACGAAATCATAAACAGTCATGCATGTAATGTAGTACTTTTTATAGGCATCTGCTTCACTACTTTTGAGGGGAGAAAATGTATCTAAACCTGATGCTTTTAATGATATATATACAAAAATCATCAAAATGAACTGAAGTGAAATGAAGATCTATATGCTGCGACGATGGAGCACAGGGGAAAATGAAGAAAATAAATAAATTAAAAGACACATACAATTTTGCACATTTTTCTTTAGCAGAGGAGAAAACGAGGCAGAAACGTGCCTGGTTGTACTCGAGTGAAGCTTTTAAACGGATCTCAAAGCTCGATAATAGCTTGAATTATGCAGCATACCGGCAGGTCTTCTCGGCCAAGTTGATAAAAAGCTGGGTAAATAGAAGCATTGGGAAACGATTTAAAATTCGATGGTATACAGAAAATCACTGCACACAGGTAGTGCAAAATGCATGTAAACGTATATTTGTTTACTACGTTAATCTCCGAATTATGTAATTATTAATTGCAGAGTGGTTGGCTAATCGAAAAAATCATTTATCTTCGCAGAATATCGCATTATGTGTTTTAACATTCGTTTCAAATTATAGGTTCCGTGTCGAGTGTTCAAGTTTATGTTGTACGCGATTAAAAATTGCAAAAATAATCATATTCACTAAAAAAAATAATACTGTAATATGGTATTTAAATATTATTACATTTTAAAATTAATATTTTTATTGCAGACATAAAAAACTTTAAATTACATTATATTTTTTCACGTTTTATATTTTAATACTTAAGAATTGATCATTACAAGTTATTGAATTCGATATTACTGATTTTCAAACAATCAATCACGCAAACGTATAACGTTGAATATACATTATTGAATAAGTAAAGTAAACAGTGGAATATGTATTGATACTACAGTAATCAGTAATCGATAAATTATATAATCACACGACAGTAAATACGCGTATATTAATCAATCGGGCATTGTCAAGATTTTCATTCATAACAATACACGCAGATAAAAGATTCAGTTAATTTTTTTATAAATTTAAGAAACTTGTAAGTGACTATTTCAAAATTGCCCAACAAATTTATACGAAAAAATTGAGTAGATTTTAATTAAGGGAAAATTTTGTATAAAAGTAGAGCAAGTTATAGAAACTGTAGAGTTTTTGATAAACTACAGAACATTCACTGGAAAAACGTAGAATAGTCAGTTATAAGTTCACTTTTCTAAATTTATAAGAAGAAATCCTATTAATTTTTCTGCGCGTATTTTGACAATTGATAACGTTAAAAATGATTATTGATATAAACATTAAGGTCGATAATTGATAACGATAAAAATGAGTAATGTTTATTCAACCCGTGTAAAAAAGTAATTGTAAGCTGATCTGACGAAAATTTGGATTATGATCGCGAAGCATATGCATGACAGATTCATGATGCACTGTGGCCGGACTTCAGAAGTCTGGCATTGATACGGTCCCCGTCCAAATTTTTGCCAAATTAATGTCAATACCTTTTTCCGCGTGGGAATAAATAAAGTGTTACAGCATTGGATTTTCGTTAATTCTAAACATAATTTTAATAATTTATCCGTATATAATAGAAAGTAAACGAAAATTATAATTCTATATGCCTAATCCATCCCGTATTCGTCAGCAAATATAATATTTGCTTTTGAAATTCCTTTGGTATAGAACTACTACATTGCAAACTTGACTATCTTTTATAACCGAATATCTTTTTACATTTGAATTGCTGTTCGTTAATATCAATTAATTTATCTAAAAGATGATTATCGCACTGATACGAACTATTATGAATGAGAAAAACAGACGTCTAAATACAAATAATGTGGAAGTGTTATCAATAATAACAAACATTCAATCTGTATATAATGTCACTGGCTCTATAGATTCACCGACAAATTTGGAAGAAACCGCGTGGCGTACACACATAGTTTTTGTATCTGAAAATTCATTAATCGTCATTATGAGATTCATAATTTCTTGTAAGTATTATAATACCAATACAATATCATCAAAAATATAATATAAATGGTTTGACTCCATAAATGTAATTTTCATCGAGATCAAATGAATTTTATTTGTGTATTATTAGTTCATCAAACATTAAATGAACAATTACTGATATTCTATTTTTAATAACTTTTTCATTCGCAGTGTTGTGCATATCAGCGTTGGTATTTTACGCGGAAGCAGCCGTACAAATAAAAAAATGTTATGGTATACACAAGCAACCAATTGAATTTAGATTCGATAATTGTAATAGTACCGTTTGCTATGGCAACTTTGACAAAGGGGTTGATTTAGGAATCGATTTTACTGCCAGTGAGTATATATTTACTTCATAAATTGTTAAATTATTTTTGAAAGAGAATGAACTTTCTTGTGAATATTCATACATTATTTTTGAACATATGAAACAATTACGCCAATATCTTACAAAAAGATTCCTTGCAGAAATAAATTGTAATTATATGCATAATATGTTCAACTCTTCGGCAATTAACGTGAAATTTTACATTTTTTTTTTTTTCAGATCACCCGTCGGAAGATTTGTCATTGGAAATAGTCTTAGAAGTGTTCGGTTACACCGTCAGGCGGCAAATTGACGGAATATGCGATTACATTGTTAATGATTCTTGCCCACTAGTTGTTGGGAAGAATTACACTATTGCCAATCACGTGGTTTTACCAGAAGAAGCTCGAGGATGGCGTTTCCATACTCAAGTTGAGCTGATCGACGAAAATTATGACAGTCTTTTCTGCTTAAGATTTGACTTTAGATTGGACTAAAAATCATGCATGAATTGTATAGTATTGACTACACAATCTCATTTGACCAACAAAAGTTACACAGTAAAAAAGAAAAAAATAAATTTGGAAGTTAAGTTCTATTTTTTAATTTTAAAATTAAAAAATATAGCAGACTTCCTTTAAAACTGAGTGAAAGCATATATGCGTCATTTACGACTCTTGTAATTACATTTTGTTCACCGATGGTTGTAATAAAAGCAAGTGATAATTAACTGTTACTCGAGTAAAAATCATTTTCTACTATAGTTACGTTCTTACGTGTAGACCAGTGAAACCGAAGACTCCGAAAATTTGACACAATGATGTACGAGGGCGTTTCTACGTGTCAAAATAAATGACTGAGCGAAAAAAATGTCTGCATTTATTTATGAAAGCAGGCTTAACCGAGCGTTAATCTTCTCGTTGAACTTTCTTTAAAAAAATGTTATACACCAAGGTCGGGGCGTTGCAAAAAGAGTACATTTCATAAATGATCCACAAAATGTCACGCATGTCAATGATCCATATAGAGACGCGTGTTACGTACACGTCGACCATGTCGTTTCATCTTCTCGGGCCGATCGATTGTCCATTCACCATTGGCCTCTTGAGAACAATGACGAGTCGATTTGAAAAAGAAACAGATCAGCATGCCATCTGACGATACGGAATAACTGGGTGGCGGATGATCGGCAGGCATACATCGTTGTTAATATAACACGAGCGATCAATGGGATCGTGTATGTGCGCGGCTCAGGCGACGTGTTTGTATCGATGACTGCGTTTAAATTCACTGTGGGTAAGGTCGCAAAAGTTCACCCTCCGGGGCCATTCGTGACGTCATGCTGACGCCCGCTTCCCCCCGTAGCCCTGGCTTCGACATCCCTTTAGCGCCACGCTGAGCGCATGCAGAAAGAATCGCGAATCTTGCCGGGGTCGATACACCCCCTACTATCGCCTGCCTGTTTTCTTCTAACATATATGTACAAAGATTTTGAAAATGGAAATGATAAAAAACTTAGACGCAACGCACTTGTACGCTCGCAAATTTGTCGCTGAGCAACAAAGTTTTTCCGCGCAGAATTTCGCTTGCAACGTCGGCGATTGAAATTCAAATTAGAACGGAACGTAAACGCGTGTAGCCTATCGTTGTGAACCTTTTTTTCCCTTCTATATTCCTTAATTTCTTTTCGAACCGTCCAAATTGTTGCAATTAGAGTTCCTTTGTAGAGAAAAATAACTTATAACTTGAGTTACAAAATTCTATAGATTTTCACTAAAATTCAAAAACATTTGTAAAGGAATTTCAAAAGACCTAGATTCGAAATGAATTCATGAAACACGTTTTATACATTTTAAATACAACAATGTGTCGTCAGCAATTGCGAATCACATCAAAAAATTTTAGAAGGTAATATATAAAAGTAATATATTTAGAAGAATTTATATTTTCAAACCCTCCAGTAGTAATACACATTTTCTTTTCTACACGGAGAAAAAAATATTATTAAAATGTGCTGTACAGATTGAAAAGAGTGCTATACGTATAGTAAAGTACGGATGCCGTGCAACTATACTCCACAATATCATACAGTATAGAAAATGAAATATACAGTATAGAAAATATTATACTGTATTGCAGAATTGTTATCTCATATATAGTAATGATACTGTAACACAGTGTAATATTTTCTATACTGTATATTTCATTTTTGTATACTGTATGATATTGTGGAATACAGTTGCACGGCATCCGTACTTTGCTATACGTATAGCACTCTCGTCAATCTGTATAGCACATTTTAATAATACTTTTTTCTCCGTGTAAATGTATAAATACTCATACTCATACTCGTTACTTTAGAAACAGTTCGCGTACAACATTGTTAAAAGGCGGACAATTACGTTAAACAGAAACTACAGAATCGCTGAGAATGTGATTTCATCAGGAATTAAAAGTAATTGCACGCAATTGCATTGGAAAACAAATTCGTTTCATTACACGGACAATTAAGGAATAATCAAAAATGAATCGTGTAATTGAAGTTTTGCTATACGTCACTGTTACGGACGCAAAACACGACAAACATGATCGATCTCTCAGGCTGAAAGGAACTAACACGAATTACGGCATTATCTTGGAAATCAGCGCGATTGATAAATAGTACGCATTTCCTCGGATTCATTCGAGCAGCGGGTAAACACGCGCAGACGACATTTATTATTTGTATCTGAATCTCTGATTAAAATTGTGCGCTCGTCTTTTTACATTTCAACATTTTATAACGAAATACACGGGAAGCCGCGCACTTCGACGAGCGCATTTATTAAACCACCGTACAATCGATAAAGTCCCGCCGAAAACGTTCAATTACATAACCGGCGATTCCATAATTCCAAACAAGCGACCAAATTTACCGCGACATCATCCGATGCAGCGAATTAGCATGTCCCCGAATTCCGCGACTTTTCTTTACCCGCCGACAACAGTCGTAAATTTGCCGACGCATTATTTCTAATAGCAAGTGATGTTATTATTTTCAATACGCAATCATAAAACAAGATTCGTATCGAAAACCCGCATAATTTCATTATCCCCCTGCCCGAAGAACGACCGCCTCTCCCACACCCCCACCTCCGAAGAGCGCGAGCACCCCCACTGAAAATGATCCACGTTCCCCGAACGTGCACGAAAATCTATATTAAAACGTCTGCTCGTCATAAAATATTCCTCCATAATTTAACACCGAACGGATACCTCCAACAGCCGCGATACATCGGCGAACACGGCGGGTTACCCCGACATCGCACTTTAAAAACCAACAGCACAACAGTATCTCGCTTTAAGGCCACCTGGTCTTGAAGTAAGATGGTCGCAAAATGG
The DNA here is from genome assembly GCA_022817685.1 of Aradophagus sp. ZL-2020. NCBI lineage: Eukaryota > Metazoa > Arthropoda > Insecta > Hymenoptera > Scelionidae > Aradophagus > Aradophagus sp. ZL-2020. Next base: position 22,493 of record JABFOV010001526.1, read on the forward strand.
TGTTCAAGACGGTGGTAACTCAAATCAAGATACTCGCTGGCTTACTGTCGCTCGGCAGAAAGCAACGACGCAAGAATATCCGCAAGGCAGCGGGGTCTTGAAGCAAGACAGTCGGAAAATCGATTTAAGACCCTGATATCTCCGAAACAAGATAATGAACGAATTGTTTTCGAACGTTGGTTATACGGCAAACTTACTCATTCGAAAATTAACCTCCTGTCCTCGGTTCGTAATTCGCGCCGCAAGCGATCCTCCGAGACAGTGTAGGCTCCAGCGTGGTCTTCTTTTCCGATTATTATTATTATTATTATCATTCCTAGACGCGCGGCTTAGGCATCAACTTGCGCTGCTCTGTGTCGGTGCGCGAACACGCGCCTGCACACAGGCGCATAAATCAACAGACACACGGCAAGTAGGTCGCAAGCACACGTACAGTCGCGTGCACACTCGCACGCAAGCACCCGCACACATGCAGGCGCCGCGGGTGATGACGTCACAAGGGCGGGGTCCTCGTTAACGGTTCTCGCCTTGGGAGCGCGAGGGAGCAACACGTGGAAATAGTCGGCGTCGAGTCGGACCTAACCTCACGAAAAACTGGAACATCGCGATTATTTTTCGCGCCGGAGCGATCTGCCCCCACCCACCCCCACCCCCGCGACCTAGCACCCTCTCGCTCGACTGTCTCTTTCGTTTGGCGAACCGAAAGCCGTTGAAGAAGGCAGCTCGCAAATATGCGCGCTTCGCTGTTACGATTTCGATTCAATACTGCTGTACTGTACGGCTTCTCACTTTCGTTTGCCAAAGAGATGCTTCGATTCTTCGGATTAAAGTCAGTGAGAACATTCTGGTTACGAGTTGCAAAGTTTATTGTATTATAAAGTCACGTAGTTTTGCTTATGCATATTTGGAATTACGTCGTGTGTATTAAGGTACGGATGATTCGAATGAAGACGTTAAAGTAGGATGCGAGCTCTTTCTTACCGACGTGAACGAATGACGTTGGAAATATGATCGTAATAAATGTCATGTTACGAGTCATTATTGTTATTGGGTGGAATATTTTCGGAATTGAACAACAACATCTGAGTAAATGTTGCGGAGAAGATTTTCGTCTGATTTAGTTTTTATGTACATAACATAAAGGCAAATACGTTCCTCCTACTATCTGAAAAGTGGCCCATTTCATTAGTAGCTATTTTCTTTAAACACGCAAATGGTTGAAATTTTGATCGAACGCGCGCTTTTTGTTTACACGAACGGCATAGAAAGTCACCAATTCATGCTCAACATTTTTTACTTTGTAGAAGTTAAAATGAAAATACGTTATCGTTAAACGTCACTATTACTTCAACAATTCTGTTATTCGAGTATCCTTCACGTGTGAATCTTAAGATGACTGATATTCTAAATCGAATTTGCCGAATTTCCTTAGTTCATGAACATTAGAAGAGCTGTTACTGTAATTTTAACACGTACATTGTACGTCAATTTATGTCTAGCTAGAACCATGCTTCTATTTTCCATCTAGTTCGCGGCAACGTTATTAAAAAAAAGAAGAATAATAATAATAATCTACAAGCACACCGAATGCTCCGCAGAGACCAAATAACTAGTCGAATTTTTATTTGGATAATGCCGTGCAAATGCCGTACACAGCGATTTGTCCGGGAATGCCTTAAAGCCACGCTAATGGTGCCGGACTGCGGCGGAGAACGGATGAATAATGCACGCCTTTTTCACGAGATATCGTTGCCGTTGTTTTGTTGCAAAACAACTTCGGCAAAATTCGTAGCGCTTGATATACGATTGTCATTTGGGAAAATAAAGGCCAAGAGAAAGACATATCGCGGAGCTGATCGGCGTAACGATCGCTTTCCAAGCAAAGGGCTAACGGCCTTGCAAAGGATTCCGGAGGACGAAAATTATGCGGATTTCGTTTTTCAGCCGCAGAGCCAAGCGGCATTGTTGGCTTTGTATGAGCTGGATATGAATATACATGTAATCTGTAGTAGTAATTGCATATGATGAAATATGATTTATATGTACTTGATTATAATTGCACATATTCAAATGGAAATACGCGGGGATTGTATATGTGCGGCGTCGGGGAAATTTCAATTATCGTTCGAATATTAACGTTGTTTTAGATAGCAATTGTATCTATTGGATAAATGACAGGACTGCGTTGTTTGCGAGGCAGTGCTATAACGTGAAAGAACCAATAAGCTGGTGTCAATTTAATTGAACTTAGGTGGGATATGG
>JABFOV010001527.1:0-24750 GCA_022817685.1 Aradophagus sp. ZL-2020
GTCGCCGGTCTCTTGTGCGGCCAAGTTTCGCCTTTCGAGGAGTATCAAGGGCGCTCAATCTTGGACCCGCGACCGGAGCCCACCCCATTCGCCACTGCCGAGCGACCAACTTGGGCCAAACTCGATAGCGCGGCCGCGGCAACTTGCTCGGCTACGGGGAACACGGCTTTAATGGCAGTCGTACCTCTAAGCGACGCTCTCTGCGAGCGCCAAAGACACCGCAACCGCGGCCCGTCATCTATTCCGGTATGCTGCGCGACGACGTGCCACGGATACTTTTGTCCGCGCCCAAACGATTGGCCGAGATCCCATCTTTCGAAATATCGTCCGACCGGTCGGCTAAGCTTTTGGGCTGCGGTCAAAATCGGAACAGGCTGCATGACTGCTCACCCCGTTGTTCGCGGTTGTTCGGACGAAAAGTGCATTGCGAACTTGATGCTCTCGCCTCGTTTTGCTTTCGTCGATTTCGTTATCTGGGGGTTTATTCGCGATGGGATTTTTTCGTGAAGTCACACTCAGAAGAATGTATCACCAAACGTTACTCTTAACAGTATTTTAGATCTATTGTATATAAAAAGGATTGTATGTAGTGTGTAAATACAAATTTTCGTGATTTTTAAAAATATAATGTGTTTCTATAGTAAATATTACCCTTTTTATTCTTAGTAGATTTAAAATAATGTTTCCGTTTAAGAATATTGTTTAATTTATTCGTTGCAAACAATTTACGAAACCGTTATTATTTTTTAGTAACATAGATTTGTTGAAATTAAGTAAAACGTAATGTATTATCATTATATTATCAATATGCGATTCGTAGACGTATTATCTGCATTGAAAGAAGTAAATAGTATAATTTAATACTTAAATGGTGAACTTGGGCCAATTTTATGACTTAAACTGGGTATTTTACCATTTAAGTAGTAACTTTTACTATCTGATTTTCTTCGTCCGTATTATGACTTATGTGTCCACTTATATGTTGTATAAATTTAATGCTATTATAGCATTAAATTCATCCAAACTCCTCTCCTATTCACCCAAAACTCTATATCAGGGAAAAGTTCCAGTAAAAAAATGTACTTAAACCGCAAAGAAAATAAAAAAATTGATTGTTACATATCCAACCTACAACAATAATCTTCAATTATTCCTCGTCAAACATCAAACAATTCAACTTCCATACAATTCCACCTAAACACAACGAAATACGTCGCACCTTGTCTCGACTCGAGCCAACTATAGCAAACTTCTCGCGAATGATCAATCAGGTAGAACGTACGGTCGTCGAAACGATATTCCGTTATTCAATTATCACATTCTTCCGTTACGTTCCGCGCGAACACGCGGCGGTGCCAAGGGAGAATCAGAACTGAAGGAAAAACAAGGGTAAAAAAGAGCGGAAGCGTGATCTCGGAGTAATTTAAAATCGAGTACCGAGGAGAGACGTCGAGCCCTTTTTCCGTGTCCGAAGACATTTAAAGCATTGATAATTGAGCTCAACTCGTGAAATCTGCATTACGCGCGGCGTCGTTAATAAAATTGTCCACCCGCTAATTTCCCACCGCTCGTCTCTCCCAACCTGGCGCGTTTTTACGGAGTACGGGAGGGAGGGGAGGCTCGACGTCGATGCTTGTTCACGGGCTTTTCGAGATATCAAGGGATATAGAAAACGAGATGGCGAGGGTGAGGCCGGCTGAAATATAGCAGGGGCGATATTGCGCGGGATATAACAATCATGTCATTATGCTATTTGGCCACAGCGTCGTAAAATGACGCGCGCGCGCTTCCTTTTTAGCCCAATGAATTGCGTGTTAGTTTTTACGGCAATTAAAAATTCAGTCCGCTTGTTCGCCGTTCGGGACGGTCGTGAGTGAACGAGGGAACTGGGTCTTTCGGTGGACATTTTTAATTCCTTTTTTTTCTTTTGTTATGTTCTTGTTTTTTTTGTTTGGTTTTTTTGTTTTTTTTTGTTTTTTTTTTTTATCAGATAGGTTTGGATTTTTTTTCAAGCGCAATCGAAACCAATCGACGAAGTCAAAAATATTGTGCGTACACGCTGAAAATAAATATCACGTTTTACGTTTTTCCAATGTTTTTCTTTTTTTAATTTTTGATATTCTTCTCTTTTACATTTCGCACGCTTGACTATTGACGATTTCAAGTTGATTTTATTTTCCAAATTTTCATCAAACCTTATACAGATACGAATAATAATTATATATGTTTCACGAAGGCTACTCACTGGAACCCTTGTTTATGGTTTATCCGATAATATTGTCAATAGACATCCTGCCTTGAGATAGTGTAATACGAAGCCCTTTTGATGTAATTGAATTAAAATTAAAAAAAAAAAAGAGAAAAAATAAAAAGAGAGAGAGAGAGAGCGAAAAAGGAATGAAATCGTTGACGCATCAAAAACACACGAAAAGGGATCACATCGCGACTCATAATTGTCCAGGATAAAAACTGATTGGTCAGAAGTATTGTAACCAATAGCTAAATATACCCAAATCGAATACTCGTTTGTGATGTCTATTACAGAAATGAAATAACGTGCTGCTGTGATTGAAAACGAACGGGCGATTTTTCGAGTTTCATATTCCGATACAAAAACCAATGTAAATTACGTAAAAAGTCATGCAAATGCTAATATTTGTTTTTATTTATAGTACCAATTTGGGAATATTGTAATTTAGAGGATATTGTATTGTACAGAATCTGTAATACAATGAAAATTGAACATTTGATGTGAACTTTGATATTGAAAGGAATTAACCGAATTATGTTGATATAAAGTAATACTAAACTTTTGCAGATAGTAAAGTCCGGATTTAGAGAAAAAAAATTGCCGTATTAGTAATGATTATTGGTGTTCGAATAATCGTCTTCGTTGTACTAGTAACATTTTCGAAAACTTCAACTTATTTGTATGCATTTTGCCGTGTAACAATATTACACAAACATAAAATAACTAACTTAATTATAATAAACATGATAAATAAATAGAATAAAATTAATTTCATTGAAAAAAATCATTCTAGGCGGAATATTTCATTTCAAAGCATGCACACACGATGCTGAAATGTTAATAATGAATCCGAATGTAGAATTCTGCGTGAGAATGCAAAATTATGAAACAGCATTAGACAAAACAAAGATATTTTATTATTTTTTAAATATAAAATTCATTATCAGATTATCATTTTCATTATAATTTAATGATATTTGTGTCCAACGGGGCCGAAAACAGGCTTTTGTGTGCATCAATGTAGGGCGACAAAGGCCCTTTTGCGCCCGGCGGGCGGCAAAAATTCTTTAGTCGCCCTCTAATAACGTAACGGGTGGCAAAAACTTTTTGCCGCCCGCGATACTAAAAAAACTTAAAATTATTAAAAAAACAAATTTTTTCTTTTTTTCTCTTAATTTTTCCAATTTTCACTAATTAATCAGTTCTTTAATTTATATAATCAATTCATACAATTGCTTTTGTTTTTTACACTTTTCGCAAAACCAACAAACGGAATTTTTTGTGTGTAAATAGAATTTTTTCCGCTCTAATTAAAACCAAAATTATTAGAAAATCTAATTTTTACTTTTTTTCAACTTTTCAATTTTTTATGCATTTTTTTAATTAATCAATTCTTTTAATTTGTTAATGCATTTTCATCTTTTTTTTGCTGTTAATGAAATTCAAATACTTTTCATATCATAAATGCACCAAAAAATAACATTTTCTAAATGTTATTTTATAATTAGAATAAAACAATTATTGAAAATCAAAACTTTTTTTGGATTTTAAATTAGTTTTCATTCTTTTTAAATATTTTTAAAAAAATATGTAACCCCCCCACCAGGGGTTTCACCCCCTGGGCCCCCAACAGGGGCTCTGCCTTTGGACCCTGCCGGGGACTCCACCCCTGGACCCCGTTAATTGTACCCATACCACTGTCCGCCCTAATTTAAAGCGCGTGGCTGTTTTCGGTCCTTTGGACACAAAATATCGTGTGTATCTCAGGCGGCAAGACTTTCGTTGCTTGGTCGAATTGCAGCCCTCGCCGATAGGCCCTCGAGCACCCTCGTGCCTATCAGCTTGGGCTGTAGTCGACCTCGCACACAAAAGCCTCTTTGCCGCCCATGATACACAAAATACTATTTTACACTAATATAAATCTGGTTCTATACCTCACGACCTGCATAAGAACAAATAATGTAATTTGACTGATCAGTATCGTAGTTACGCTGTTTCGTGCTTTTGCATTACGAAACTAATAAAACGAATTTAGATTCAATCAATTCCAACTGCCATTATATTCTTACTCAAAAAATGTATTGTAAGAGAGGGAAATTTTATAAAAAAAATCGTAAACTATTCATTTTCAAACAATCGTTAATTTTCCAAATTTACCATTCCATTTTCATAATAATCGTCATCTGCTCAAACTACATACTCAACTTTTAATATCCCTTCCCCAACCCCTTTTTTCCCTTCATTTCCTTCTCTGTATCTATCATTCCATATCTCACAATCTCCCGAAACCCACCGGTCACCCAGTCCGATTTCCAAAAACCGACTGTAATCAAGCGCCCGTATTGCGGATCAATAACCAGCCCCCGATCAATCTGTCAACTGCGAAAGATTTATAACAATTTCGCCACCCTTACGTTGACACAACTTTCACTCATATTAAATCGATAATCGCGAGGTCAGTGTCAGCGGCATTTATTCATGCACCTGCATCATCGAACCATCTTAACCACCCCTCCTACTTCTGACTTGTCAAAAAACAATATCAAAAAACCATCAAAACTTCTTTCCGAAAATCAAACTAAACTCCAAGAAAGACTTTGGAAAAAAAAACAAAAAAAAAACGAAAAATCCTTCGAAGCGGAGCTGTAACAGCGTGTCAACAATTATCCGGCGATATTACGAATCCCGGACAATGAATAGCATTCAACGTGAATTAAGCCTACAGATATACCCGGGGATTCTGGCGCGCGTATACCTTTTGGCATAGTGACGAGCCGGCGGGGGCGGCGGAAATCCCACAGCCGCCCACCGCCCGTTTCCGCCCCCCGGGCCGCGCCGCCCCCGGCCTCTGTCATCCAGTTCCAACACGTATGTAGCACAGTTTCACCGGACTGTATATTTCAGGTCTGCGGCCGTAGTTACAGTATACTGTGCAATATGCACGCTATATAGCGTGGGGACGCTCGGGGGTTTCGGGGTGGTGGTGCAAGGGGGAGAGAGGGGGCCTCCGAGCGAGCTGGCGCTACGAGCACAGTGGACAGCGGCGGAATAACTGGGGCTCATGTTACGGCAACGCACTGGGGAAGTTAACGTAACATATATCTACAGAAGTGCAAGTCGTGGCGTGGAGACGGGGATGGGGCGCACTGTAGGAGCTTCGCTCTAACCAAAATGTTAATTATTTAACTAGCGCCAGGCAAAGCTAACAGCCCGAACGTACGAGAAGCTGTGTCACCTCCTGGCGGCCGCACTTGACGAGCTTTGTCGTCTCGTTGACGCTCCTTTTTCGCCTCTCCCGGCCTCGTTTCGTTCCGCTCGCGAGTGCCTTTGCTTTTTTCGCCCTTGCTTCCACTTAAGCTTCGAGGGCTTAATTGCGCTTCGGTCAATCGGCATCTTATAACTTTAAGCACGAAGAAAATGTTTTGCAGACGCTCCTCTAGCGAAAGCGAACTTCCAGGCGATGGTAATTAGTTGGAAGTAATGATTTTTGGTGGCAAATGTTGAATAAACGTTTGTAGGTAGTGAAACGGAAAAGGGAAAATGTGAATAGAATTTGTAATAGTTTTGCAATGGAAGCAAAGAGCTCCGCAATCATCCACGTTAGATACGTGAAATAGACTTGTATATGATAATGTTTTGTCAAATGGATGTGTATGTGACACCATAAACGTGAAATGAATATTGCTTTGACGTGTTGAGGAGTTTAATGTTTTATACGAGAGATTGCAAATTGAAAAAAAGATACATTTTTGATCCGACGCATCTTCCCCAGCTATTATTCCGTTTGCGATAAGGTTTAGAATTATTGGGGGAATTCTGGAAGATTTTTGTGACATGGGGTGTCGGGTGTGATCGGGGATGAAGGTATGAGAAGATGGATTTCATACATTGTAGTATGTTAGATATCCTGAGGTATGATAGAAGATTAAGGTTTCTCCCTACAAAAGGTTTCGAAACGAGATCGCATAAAACTATGCACATCGATAGTCTTGTTTATTACTACTATTTATTTTAAACGGTAATTTGTACAGAGAACATGACTTGATGAAGAAATCACTACAACCAGACTTCTTTTTATAATGTTTAAATATTAACCAATTTGTGCTTTGTATAACATCGTTAATTCATGAGATGAAATTTAAAAAATTGTAACAATCAATAAAAAATAGAAATCTTTTTTGATAAAAATTATTATATAGTTTTCATACCATTGATGTACCGAAAAAAAACATTATATTAAAATACTGTTTTACTGTAATAATTAATAAAATCATATTTAACAATCTTAATATGGAGACTACATCGCTGTTAAATTAGTAAATAATGAATATTAGACAAAATTCTGTGATAATACTGTTATTATAATTGCAGTTTCAATGTATGATTAAATGATCATCAATGAATACAGTTCAACAGTCACCTAAAATATATATTTTAAGTCAAACTGTAGCTCATTACAATCGAAAGCTTTCTCTGAATATTTTGATGCAGCAATAAAATCTGACTACAAAAAAGCGGTTAAAAAAATGAAAAAGCATCCTTATTATTTCGAGGACCAATCGTTTCCTAATTGAACAAACCAGCCATTTGTCTTTAGCGTGTCGGGAGGCAAAAAAGGCGCGCTTCTCGCGAAGTCAAAGCGCGCCGAGGCATAAATCACCGCGGCCGCAGTTCTTGCGTTGTCAATGAAAAAAAGTTAGCGATTACCCGAATAAAATATACCGTCGTTTTGGCAGGGAAGCTCGCGCGAGCGCTCGATGTGAGATTAGTTGAAAATGGGAGGACCCCAGGGGAGCTGGGATTTGTTTCTTGGAGTAGTTTCCGCGCCGTTTACACCCCTTCGCCACATCTTTCAGCCAGGGTCGGGCAACTTGGCGTATTGCGCACAACTATGCCTGGCAACTGCGGAGTCGCCACTGCGTCTGGACCCTAACAAGAAACCGACCCTCCTTTCTCCCCCATCTTGACCTCTCCCGGTGGCCCCCAGCACTCTGGGCCACCGTTTCGATCTTTATTCCACCGACGACGGCACGGAGGGTGAACTTTCGGAAAAAGGGACGCCCGAGACTCGGCGCGCAATTGCATAAAGGGGACACGAAAGTCTTCGATGCCATTAGCCAGGGGCGTCATGCAGAAGGGAAAGTGCTTTTCCGCGCAAAAAAGATACGTCAAAAGAAAAAGGGTGGACAAAAAGACGTGTCAAATAAAGGTCTGTCACGGGCAGGTAGCTCTCGTTCGCTGAAGAAAGAAGTGCACTTTTAAGGGCTTTATTAATCGGATTAACGTCCGAGGGTCGATCTCGTGGCAATTATTTATTTTGACAGAACAGTGGGTGCGGGTGTCGTCTTTACACTCATTGGACGAAAGAAAATCAAACAGTGACCTTATTTGTTGAATTATAGAAGGATTCAAGATTGTAAACGTTTTGTGATGTAAATATCTTGAGTTGACAGCTTGTGCTGTCACTTAGAAAACATACATTTTTGTTCTTCTAACACAGGAATCACTTATTGAATAACAGTGAGTATTTACTGAGTAGGAAAAAATTGTTGGAATCGTGGAATAATATTTCGTTAGATATCAGTTTCAATAATTGATAGCAGTTACTACTTCGTTCGGTTTAATGGATTCATTATCAAATGCCAAATGATCACTGGCTTCTTACACCCCTCGTGTATGCAGAAACTGTGAAGCATATTCTCTGTTTACGCTTCCTGACGTTGCCACCCGGTGAAACTGGCAAAGTTTAAATCGAGTTTAATGACAGTGCAATACCTTTAAAGTGGATTATCCCCAAAGTAAGGGCATGTCATGAGATCCAGTTCTGCGTTGCCGGCGTCGTTGCGGCGAAAAAAGTTTGCATTACTAAATCTTTATTGTGAAACTTTGCGATAAATAGAACCAAAAATTAAACCACCTTCTTCGGAAAGTAGAATCGAACGCTTGACACCATATCCCGCGGCCAAACTTGTTCAACATAAATTGGGTTCGTGGGATAGCAACAATTCTTTACGGCTTTTCATGACTGGACGTTATTAGTAGAAGACTCTTCAAGGCTGGAATCCAATAATCTGGTGGAAAAGTGACGAGGGTCAACTGAATCTATGATCGTGTTTTGGGGGAACGAAAAGTGTCGGAGTAAACTCGACAACGAAGCACTGAAAAATATCTTTTTATATCAACCCTCGACTACCTGCTCTACTCGAGCAATCCGCCTTCCCCAGTTTCATAACCCACGCTGCCTGCGATAAAAGGGCCATTCTTCGCTTGTAATTCTTACTCTCGCCATTAAGAATACAATCCAAAGATACCTCACACGAAAAAATATGAGGGCTGCTTTTTGAGCCCAAATATCCAAGGGTAATGCTCACCTATCACCTATCCGCAGGTTACCTTAAGTCAATCGCAATTGAACGAAAATTCCTGTTCGGAAATAGTACCAAAATATTTTTCGAATTATAGATTATTACAAGAGGAAAACGGATGGACCAACTGAAACGATTCAAAATATCTTTGGACAGTACATTCACAGCTATCGCCCGATATGGAATCCGTAACACTAAACCCTGAAAAACATCTCTCGCTATCTGCCGACGATGATAACCAGCAGCTGAACCGCTTGCCCGGACCGTCTCCCTGGCCCGGAGCAGTTTCTCTCCTCCGTCCTCTCGTTGCTTTTACCCTCCGTGCAGTGCCGGCTGGCAGGTTTTTTTACTTCGGGCAATTCGAAGTGAAGCGAGAGAAGAAGATGGCCGAGGGGCACGCGGGGTGGCGTTGGGTAACCGAGGCAAAAACCTAACCTAAGAGACTGGAGATGCGAGGCAAAGGCCACAGAGAGGAACGAGGGCGGCGCGGGATAGCGGACGCTCGCGCGGATACGAAAGGAGAGAACTTTAGTCTGGATCCGCCAAGGGACCTTCCAAGGTATAAAAGAGGGCGAATACCCTCTTCACCCAACCCCCGACTTTGTCATTCGCCGCCTCCTCTCCCCTTCCGCCCCTGCCTCTTCGTCTTCCTCTTCCTCTCCGTTTCCCACATCCTCCTCCTTTTCCTCCTCATCCACCCACCAGACGGTGGTTTCTCTGACAGAGGTAGGGACCCAACAGCCAAGGCATAGATGCCGGCTCGTACGTGTACACTTCGACCATATATTACATTGTATCATATCCGTTAACGTACTTCTACTATATCCGAGGATTATCTCGCTCTTGACTCTCTCTTCCATCTTGCCCATTACCTGACACACCTTTCTATAATTCCTGCTTCCGAGGCATTCGTGAACGGTCGTAATTTTGGCCGCATTCGGGATGACGATCGATGACGAAAGTTATTATTGAGAAGTGCGTTATTCTTGTGTAAAATTGAGTTTGATGTTGTGGAAAAAGGTTCTCATTTAAATATGGACTCGTGTTGTATGGTGAATTAGTTAAAGGTTAATTATATCAAACTTTTCATTAAGAAAAGTGATATAAAGTTTGACGGAAGTAGTTAAATTAAAAAATGAAATGATTAATCCTTTTGATGAAATTAAGAATGATTGTAGTCTGTAGAGTTTTGAGCTTTTCTGATAAAAATTAATGAATAAGTCGAGGATTAGTTTTAACATAGCGAGCTAGTAACTTTAATGATTAAATGAAAATGCCATTCGTTCAATATACTGAACAAAATATTATAATATCAGATATCACTATTTATTGCACTGTAAAAAAAGGATGTAAAATTACACTAGATATCATGTAAAATTACATTAAAAGTGTAAAAACTAACCAATAAAATCGCAGCTTTTCAAAAGGAAACAATTTTATTGGCTAGCTTTTACACTTTTACTGTATTTTTAGATGATATCTAGTGTAATTTTACATTCTTTTTTTACAGTGTAAATCGATAATATTTAGAGAAATTAAGATTTCGCGCAATTGACGTTATATTTATGTCATTGGTACAAGTATTCTGTAGTTCTTTCAAGTATTGGATTTGAATGTATATTGTATGAGCATTCTCGATTATTGTTAGATCGTCTATATTTTTATAGATTAATACTCGCAATCGCGACGATGTCCATTATTTATTCTTATTCAATGTTAGAAATAACACATACGTAATATTTTATGTAATAAACGTATATAACTTTTATTACTTTAGCAATAAAGATTGCACTGCTGGGCATTACTCGACTTTTTCTTTAGATATTACGCCATTCAATTGGTAACTTGAATTGGAACTTTTCCTTAAAAACATAAGACAACTTTTTCAAACAAAAATTCAAATATTTAATACATGCATAATTTTTAAATTATAATGCAATCATATGACAGTAATATTTTTTTGTAATGCATATGAATGCATATTCATAAAACAAAATTGATATTAACGAATCACCTTATTTGTGAGTTTCTAAAACGAAAAAAATCTCAATCTTCTATCCAAAATTATGCAAAAAGATGGTTTATTGCAGTAAAAAGAAATCAATATAAAATTGTGTAATATTGTACACAAATGATCTTCAAATTATTATTTATTTGAGCAGATGAATCATTCTTAACCAATTGGCCGACACACGTCTATCAGATTTATCAACCACCCTTCCCAAAGTTGTCGTCTTTTCGCCCCACTTTCCCTTTTCATAAGTTCGAGCGTCGCATTTTTATTAGCCGGCGTATCAAGTGTTCCATTGACGAATGGCGTGGTTACAATGGCACCCGTTATCCGATTGAACATAACTGCGGCAAAATTTCGGTGATGTTTCCCTAGTATCGATTTTAGTGGCGTTTCTGGCAGGCTACGTGGCTGCGATGAAAGGGACCGTCGTAGTTTTCGCGGTATATACGTCATCGCTCCGGAATTGCTCGAAATCTACACCAAGAACACAGCCCTGCTTGAGAACTTCGCCGCGCCACTTTCCGCTACTCTATTGTGATTTATGCGCGAGATGAGGGAGGCTATGTCGTCGCACGCGTGTACGAGAGCGAACGCCAACCAACACAGCCGCGTGGCCAGGTTTAAGTGGCGATCCCCCGGCACTGCGCCCGCGATTGTCCTCAATGAGATTACAAAGGATCGAGGCGCGACTATGGTCCATACCAAACAGGACGTGAAACGTTTTCATCGACGAGGCCGCGTCGTCGCTTAGATGGACCAGAAGGCTTCGCTTTGTGTCGGCCGAAGAGAGATTCTGAGATTCGATTTCGCGCCGGCAGTCTGACTTTAGATCTGCGATAACGACGCCTCTTCGGCATTGGCGTGCTAATTAAATTTCGCGCTACCGAATTCGGGTCGAAAAACTGTTACCAAATCGTAGGAGTGAATGATATCAGTGGATCGTCGGAAGTGGCTTTCTAACTAGTTTGGAGCCCATTTTCGAAACGGCAATTTGACTACTACATAATTCGTCAATGACATTAAATAATTCAAAGAAAAGTCTCATTATAATGCGTTACAAAAAGAGAGACAAAAAAAGGATTCAAAAAGGAGAGAACTCTCATCATGTAGACCACGTGCACCAGCACAATCCACGGCTTGCGCCGAAATTGAAAACGTCATTTGACGCGAGGGACGAAAACGAGCACAAACGCGCCCCAGGCCGTCAGTCGAGCTGTCAAAGCGCTTCCCCGTTTCAACCTGTTCCCATCTATCTTTCCTTTTTCTTCCGCCAGGCCGTTAAAGAAGAGATGACAGCTTCGCTGAACTAGCTCACCCTTCGATCGCCCACGAATTGCCTCGCCTTTACCCAACTCCCCCCCTCCCCCCCCTCACGACCCCGCAATCTTGAGGTTTTAATTCGAGCGCCAGTTCGATAATTGAAACCGAGAACAATCGTCGTGGACCATAATCGCTGACCAAGACTTTGGACCCAGCTTGGTCGTCCCGGTCCGGCGAATGATTACGAGATACCATCCGGCGACGCGGAGAATAAGTCCGCGTCCGTTGGCTCGGAACGACGGGAGGACGAAAGAAGAGCAAAGTAACCGGGGGAGATATAGGTACGGCTTGTGCAGAAATTAATATCGCCCTGTGGCGCCAGTCGCGCCCGTATACACACACAGAGAGGGACACTCGGGAAAAGCGGCTACGAGAGAAAGCGCTTCTCGGACACGTTCCTCATTCCCGTGTTCTTTTACCTACAAGAGCACCGCCCCGCGGGCCCCCGCGCCGCGATCCAACCCCAAAAGCCTGCGGATCAGTCGCTCGCTCGGCGCGACGGAGACGGCAAATCGGGGCAAAAGGGAAGTTGGGTTTCATCTCGAGGGGTCGAGCCAACGAGAACGCCGGAGAAACGCAGGCTAGAGGGAGATGGAGGGAGTCGCGATGTGGGTGCGAGAGAGAGGGGGCGACGAGTAGAGGCTCGTAATATAGGATGGCCTGTGCACTGAAACTGGTCTCACGACCATCCCCTTAGCCCGGTCGTACGCAGACGAGGCGAGCAGTGCACGTACGAGGTGAAACTGTGCGCGTGGACCCAGACACCGTCGGCGAAGACACACTCGTTCACACGGACACGAACCGGCCGTGTTTTTGTTCGCAAGCCAATACCCCGACGACGACGACGACGACGACGTCAACGGCGACGCCGTCGTTCACCCTTTTACCGGCAGCTACGCCCGCTCGCCCAGATTCGAGGCATTTTTTATACCCTTATCTAGGCTAACCCACGGGAACTGCAATTCAGCGAGTGAGCGCACTTTCAAAGATTCGCCGTATCATTCATGCGGCTTTTTGTCTTTCGCCCGACAATGCGCCGGATCTTTAGCGCCCGGCGTTTTGATTCCGCGTGCAAAGGGATTTGCCAAGTTACAGAGCCCGGGCTTTGGCTTTTCGATTATTAATCTAGTTTGGAGCATTAATCAGGATGGAGGCCGACGAATTCGTAGGAGGAGAACGAAAGGTATGGGTGCGGAGAGGGATTGGCTTGTACGGCTTTGTCGTTTTTCTAATTTTTGTTTCAACCTTCATTTGGGCTGCTTTATGTTCTTTTCAAATCAATCTTTTCACAAAAAGTAAGATAACGGAATTACATTTATTTTATTGAGTTTGTTGTAGCTGAAATATGTTTATAAAGTTTACTTGAGGAGTTCATATGTTCTAAAATTTATATAAAAGATCGTGGACATATAGAATTATGTATAAACACACATGTTACATACGTATACATATAATAGAAACATAAACTTAAAATTTTATCTTCATTGAAAAACAAAGGTATATTACAAAAAATATTGTCTAAATATTTTCACTACTTAACCACTACAGCATTTCAAGAGACACTTTTGTAAGAGTTTATTCCCTCATACGTCCAACACACAGTTTGCCTGCCCGTTGTGTAAGTGGTACAGATAAATTCTTAGAAAAGCGTCTCTTATGAGTTTTAGTAATTAAGTAATTAAGGTTTATAAGTTATATCTTAAAGGTGATGCATCTTACATGCGTCATTTGTTAGTTACGTTAGACTGATACATGCATATAAAATATAGATGTAATATATCAGTTATATATTATGCATATATATTTCTGCTCAGTTCTACTTTACGTAAAGAAGTAAAATATTGTGATATTCTAATACAATAGTGATAACAATTAAATAATTTTTTAGACAAGATTACCATAATATATATGAAAAACAATTCATAACATATCCATGGTTTTATGCAAAGAACAAATATTTTTCACGTATTCCCGATACACTTTGTCAAATACTTTTGTTAACTTTTATTATTATATTGAAATAATATATAAATATTATAGTACGTATATATGTTTAAGCACATGTTTACTCTATATATTATTTATATAAGTTTTTAAACTTCATTAAATTAACATGTAACTGTCCGTAATCTGTCAACCTCCTGTCAACATCCTTTAATTAAATTTATTTAACATATTATATGTTACGTCATTTCTCATCGACAAGACCCACGCAGCACCTCATCCAGCATTACCTTTAATAAACTGACCCATTTTCTCAAACGCGAGCCACCATCTGCCAGCAAATCGATTAACCAGACGGCTCCAAAAACTATAATCGTAGCATCTCCGCCGTAAAACCTCGCGTCGCCGGAGGTCGTCGGAAGACACGCGAGACTGAATTCGTTATTCAAAACAAACATTGACGCCTCGCTTCGCACAACGATTTCGTTAAGTTCTGCTGCCTCGTAAGTGGAAGTAAATAATCCGTTATTTCCGCGGCTAGATCTTCGGTTTTTTGATCGTTCGGCGATTTAAAAGGAATTGTGGATAATCGCAGTAAGGAGCAAGGGGAGAGCTGGTCACCTTGAAACGCGAAAAGGGAGCGCGATTTGAATTGCCGTAACGCGTCAGCCGATCGATTATCGTCGACGTGAAATTGTCAAGCACTTGCGGCGATATGTTTTCGGAAATTAAATATTTATTCCACAGCCGCAGTAGAACGTGCCAAAAATGCAAAGACCCGGCATTGTCGACGGGTCTAAACGTTCGTTTGAAATATTTTGAATAATGTAAGGCTATCGATTGGTGTACGACACCCAGGGAGCTGTTGAGATTCCATATTCAATTCCCATAAAAGTCGTATAATCTCAGCGTCGCATGTAGTACGTAAAAAAGCAAGGAACGACAACGAAAAGAATACGAGCGGGGAAAAATACGGAGCCTCCGTGTGACCAGCCATCGCGGGCTTCGGCACGGAATGAAACGAGAGGAAAGTGCCCCGGACGTGACCCGGGCGGGGTCGAAGTCGCGCGACCAAAGAAACGACTCGGGTTTGTCGCTGCAAATTGTTTCCGCGCTAGGTTGTGGAAAATCCAAATAAATAAAACGACGTTTTTGCTCGACAAGAAGGGACAGGCGAAAGAAAGCGGAGGTTATAAAAAGCGATGTGCACGCGAGCCTGCTTTTACGACCCGGTAACCCTCGCGTGACCTTAATCCCCGCACGAAACACAGGGGGCCCTTAATTAAGGCGTCGAAAATGGCCGACGCCGGTGGCACACTTTTGGCGTTGGAAAAACGCCGCTATTTGTATCAATCTTCGTTCGAACGCGGCCGACTATCTTCGTCTCTTTATCGTTCACGAATATCCGGCTCGTCCCACTCGCTGTTTATCCGACGTCGTTTCGAATGGCGTTACCTAGCGTAGGACAATGGATTCCGTGCAGATACGCGCAATATCCCGGAATATTGCACCGCGGCGCTATCTGCCCCATGCCAGTAGCATCCTCCGGTC
Source organism: Aradophagus sp. ZL-2020 (assembly GCA_022817685.1). Lineage (NCBI taxonomy): Eukaryota > Metazoa > Arthropoda > Insecta > Hymenoptera > Scelionidae > Aradophagus > Aradophagus sp. ZL-2020. Next base: position 15,446 of record JABFOV010001527.1, read on the forward strand.
CGGAAGTGGGCGTGCGAGGTGCTTGTATGGTTATCGCCGAGCACGCCGTAGGAAGTCTGAGTCAAAAGTACACACGTAGGCGTTCACGCGTGTGGCACTGCGTGCCAACGACAAGTCACCTCGGCGAGCGATACGATTTCCGACTCGTCCGCTTGTGACCCCCGACGCGCCAAGAACAATGTGAACGTTCGACGAAATTGACGGCGGATTTGAATTCGCGGGTAAATTACGATTACGCTGGCGAGTTTTCATTTTGCACGAGAATTCGAATTTCGCGGTCGAAATTATGAACAAATAATGACAGACGGCACGAATTACAAGTTGCTATTTATTTAGAAAAGCTACTTTTCAACTGCGAAATTCAAAAAGTTGAAATACACTTTAAAATTTGAAACAATCGAGCTGTCTCGAAAGTGAATTTGAATTTCGCGGGCGAATGAAATTAAGTGGCGCAGTCAACCGGCTAGGTTCGAGGTATTTTAAGTGATCGGGCATGTTTCCTACTTCGCTAGTGTTTATATACGTAATCGCGCGGCCTTATGCGTCGCGGCGTAGGTAGTCTGCTGTGTACATATGTGCTCCAGACACCCCGACCGAGGAGCGGCTGCGACTCGGGTGAATGCCGAGCAAAGGTGCAACAGCAGGATGTATAAATCGCCCGAGTCTATTTCGAGATTTTAGGGCCAGTTTATGCTTCCATTAGGTGGCCTGAGTCGCTGGTGCGACCTTTTGTGCGCGCCTAACTCCCGGGTGAAATGTCCGGCGCATAAATTGATGCGCTGGCGTCGAACAAGTTTTAACTTTGAAGACTGTTTCGATATCGGACGCTGTAATCCCCCTCCAATTTCATCAACTCACAAGAAGCGAACCTGTGCGTCGAACAGATATGAAAAATGTGAAGCACATTGAATTGTACCTATAGGATTGGAAGCTACGACTTTTTTGCTCGCGTAGCCTTGTTGACGGAAATTCGACGGACTTGTTCGATGGTTTTGGCCACGGTATTTTCTGCTCGCCGTCGATTTTTTGTCGGTTTTGATATTGACAAACGTTTATGGGTTTCTTGAGGGATTTCAGACCAATGACTTTTTCAAACAGGGGACAGAATAGTACGTTTGTAATCTTTTGAATATTAGATATATTGAATAATTTTTCATGACAGTAACCCGGTTTCAGCAAAAAAGTTATCATTTCAGTAAATACCGATGTATGTTCGTTTAATATTTAATTACAGCAATTATAATCTTGTAAATTATTCGTGTGAATGATTTTATAAATTGAGATTTAGTTAAATACGGTCGAATTAAAGTTTATGACCATGTAGTGAAATGTTGAGTACGAAAAATGTTACGGAAAAATGTAAAAATGTTGCGAACATATTACAGATATTAAAAATTTTTTTACGCAAGGCAAAAATTAAAATGCATTTACCAAAATTTACCTGCAAAATAGTAGTTTTAATTCATAAAATGATAAATTAAAATTTTTTTTGGTAAAAAGGCACTACATGTTTTCAAAGTAAGAATTCATGTAGGTTATACTGAGAGTCATGTTGAATTTACATAAATTTGTTCTTCATGTTAACACAACATGTCTCTCTGCCGTATAATAGTAATAATATAACTATTGAATCACCTTTATTTTTGTTTTATTTGAAAATTACCGTGATTTATTGTGCCAATTTATGCATATGGAAAAATTAATTAATAATACAACATTTTCACTATTTGTGATTTATGATTTCAATTCCGGTATCTTTCTTTGACCTTCTAAGTCATACCTTTCACCGTCATATCTTTCATAAAACATCTGCATCAATTTTACACCAGTATTCTCCCTAAAACATACCAACCTTTATCCGATTAACCACCTCTAATCATTCATCGCTTATATAAAACAGCTCATCAACGTTGGTTAATGTTGAACCCTACCTCTACATAAAACCATAACACTAATCTCCAGACACGGTTACCTTTTCAATTTTGTATCAACTACTTAATCAATAGCTCTTTACTTTCGCAATCAATTCAGTCTCGACTTTGAAAAGCCTTAACTAAATTAAATATTTTTTCAAGTTAAATAAAATTGAATTATTTTCTCATAAACATAGAGGAACAGTTAAGTTTCAAGGTCAAACAAATGAAAATTTGACAGTACATAAATGTTTATGTAAAAGATGCTTGAATTACTTTTCAACCTTTAGTCACCTCTCAAACCATTAATTCCCCACATTGGTGTCCGATTTATCCACAGTTCTCGAAAGTCACGAGCCTCGCGTAGACTAAAAAAGAATGACCAGGCAGAAAAGATCCTGCTCTCCCTTCTCCGCAACTCTAATGTTAATTGCGCGATTTTGTCCGCAAAGGCCCGTACCACTTGCGCGAATTTCTACTTTACATTCCCCTCTCGCGCGACCTTTGCCCTTAACTGTACACACGTATTCGACGGGCTGATGCGGTCCGCGCTCGGCATTGCAAGAGTCATCGTCCTACACGGTTACGCGTTTACCCGATAATTATTCCTCACAAAATGGCTGTTCGTACGCTTGACCCGGCCTTTGATTAAGGACGTAACCCGAGACCCCGTCGCTCGTTGCGGTGGCACTTAAAAATAGCGAGCCCCGGCAATTGCCAAGCGATATTTCGAAGGTGTAGCCGAGGCGTTTGCACATTGTTTTCGAAGGAACGAAGTGGGATGGGGGATAGGACAGAGAGTTAAAAAAAAGAGCGAAAGGAGACGGGTTGAGAGAAAAAAGTTTATTTCGGATTAAGCGGATGATGTATTAATATTTTATTTTGGGGCGGGCTTTTCGTTGCCGTCGGTGTCTGGAATGTCGAACATGTGGGTGTGAAAAGAGGCCACGTGTGCCTTGCGACTGGAAGCTCAACTAGCTAAGGTAGCGCGCGGTTATTTTGGTGATTGGTTTTACTGCGTTGGCAACGGTGCGTGACCTGGTCCTATGTGGCGGGGATCTGCGGTGTAAAGCCGTTCGCGCGGTATTTTCATTCGGCGCTTCGGATCACACCGGGGCTCGGATATTTATCGTCCTACGGTTTTAGAAAAACCGTAGCCTCTCGGCTCCCCCCTCCGCGACCGCCGGTGGAAGTCGTAAAGTTATACCAAATTAGAAATAGCGTCGTATCGCGGCCCTCGCGAGCGTCGTCTAATTTCAAGCGGCGCTTCTGGCGGAGGGGGAGGCACGTTTTTACGGCCCGAGAATCGAGAGGGCTTTTTTCGGCGGAAGAGAAACCGACAATGAGAGAAAAAAGAGACGCGTGCGATTAAATGTGAATTTTATGTGAAGGAGATGAATTGAGGATGGGGATGGCGTGCCGCGTAATTAAGACGGGTGGCGGAATTTATGGACTCGAGGCCTCGGCTTTTCATCTCCGGTGGGAGGCTTTTAAAATAGCCGCGATTAGTCGCCGCTTTATTGATAAAGTATTTCGAGTGCGGATTTAATTTGTGTGTAATTGCTCGAGTGACGAATTCATTTACTCGACATGAAAGACCTCGGGTTAAGAAATGTTTGATTGAAAAATTGATCGAAATGAGTTCGTTGAATGTACGAGCTTACTAACGCTATTTTACATATTATTTTTTTAACGATATTTTACATTATATGTTTATAGAAAATGATAAATTATTGAGTAATTTACAATATATTTTATCAAATGTTGATCAATTCACAATGGACGTTCGAAAATAATAACCACAAACGACATCATTGGTGAACCATCAAATGGTGATCGCATAATTCATTATTAATTCTATGTTTTATCACTTTTTACGTGTGAGTGGTTTGATGTTAATTAATTGATAGTTACTTCAACGTGTAATTGTTTTTTAATTATTCTTATTATTCAATATCATCCATCAATTACATATTGATTAACCAGATATCAATTTTCGACTACAATATCAATTGGAACGATTTACTCATAAAGTCTTTGGACAAAAATTAAGTAATTACATTCCCTATTAATTTTAACAATTGCTCGATGCTTTTAGTGAATAATACAAAGTAGTATTTATAAAATATATAAAATTTTTATTACACCCTTAATTACGAAACATACCAAGAGTCTAAAAATTAAACATTAATATAATTCTTTTACGAAAATGACTTTGAAATTTCTACTATGAAAGAAATACCAAATGTATAGTCCTCAAAGTGATATTTTGCAACATTTTACCACGTTACCCTCGCACCACGACCAATTATGTTCACCTTTAACGAAATTGCGACAAGTTGATTAGCGCGGTTTGAAATTTGTTTTAGGATTTCCTTAAGCAAGGCTTAGTTAAAACTAAAAGAATAAAAAAAGAAAAAAAATGAAAAGAGGGAAACATAGACAAAAAAAACAAGGGAGAACGGCAGAGGCTGGGTAAAAAGGACGAAGAAAACGAGCGCGTAATATTGCAACGAACTGGCCGCTCGGCTATCTTTGCGCGTGTTCCTTTTCCGAGGGCGGCTCGCAGCGGCAGAAACGTCCACGGGTTTATCGCGGAAACGTTGCTACGTAGCTTTATGCGCTTTGGCCGGATCCAAGCCCGACCGAAGAGGGACACGGTACACGCTAGAGTCGTGTTACCCACATGATATCTCGCGTGCTCGGCCCCGCTCCGCTCGTGTACGTGAGCGGCTGTGTGTGCGTGCGAACGCAGCCATGTGTGTGGATGCGTTCGCGCGCGTGTACAATCCTGGTTGGCGTCGGTGTGTGCAATCATGGGCCGTGTGTTGCGCCGGGTACCACCCACTCGAAACCCACTCAGCGGCAGGTTCGGGCTTTGGCTCCCCTTTGGCAACGGCACATGAAAGCCGCATCTCTGTATGCGCACCGGCTGTATGTCACCCACACACACCCGGCCGGCCACGAGCACTGACAGAACACGGCGGCCGTATAACGCGCCATCCAGTATCCGTATCCTACGAGCAGACATTTGCACCGGGATACGTACAATTCGTTGCATCCATAACGTCATAACGCTGGTCGATGAAGCTAATATTCTGTCACAGATGTACAATGACGTCATATCTGCTGCTTGTTTTTGCCCCGTTCATGATTTTTGACTCCATTTCGGTGGCATTATAACCGCTCGCGACGCTTTTTACCCCCCCCCCCCCATCCTTCCTTGACCCCCACCAGCTTTTTGCCCTGGTTTTTCATTTCATGTTCCACGGACTTTTTCGTTCCACGCTGTTCGCTTTGGGTCGACATTCGCGTGGCGCTTCGGGTATTCAAATTAAACTTCGGGGTCGGGCTATTCGTGGATTTTGATGAATGAACCTCTTTTTTTCGGCCCCGCCGTCGGTCGTCAGATTCCCTGCTACCAGGATCCGATAAGGATCGGTAATTGATTTTACGTGCTGTTGGATCTTTGAAGGGTTATATTTTAAGTTATGAAGAGTGTTGTTAGGTGAAAGAAGTTCGGTGTGTTTCAAGAAGTGATTTTTGGGGCGGTTGAGATGTGAAGAGGAAAAGTTTATTGAATTAATAAAATTGTAGCGTTTATTTGCAATCCAAGAATTTATAAATATTTTTATTGAAAAATGATAAAACGATGGATAATTGATAGACAAATTATTAAAAGCATATTCTCAAAATAATATATATGTTGAAAAAAAAAATAAATAAATAAAGGAATAAAATGTAAAAACCTTATGTTAAAAAATTTCAGTAATAATTCGTTAGACATATTTTTCTACAATTGAAATCCCTCTGTGAATCGATTGCGGCGTTTTATTTAATTGATTGGAAAATTCAGTTATCATTAATTATTTGGGCATTACACACTTTGTTATTTCACTTAAACCGCGCATTTTCTATTACACAATCACCTGTACGATCGTCGACTAACGCTTTAAAAACGAGATTTTCCCGATTGTTTTAACTCAATTAGTTTTCCGGTAAATATAAACTCGTCAGTTCTCATTAAAACGCAAATCGAGAGCCGAAGGTAGGTTAAAACCGCGACGATAAAAGTGTTAGCAATGATTTTTCAAATATAAACCCCACTTCACGCTCGCCATACCAATTATTCAACGCGGGCGATCTCGTTTCGCTTGTCCGTTTCTTTTATTTCGGAACCCACGAGATTTGTCGATGCGAGACGTTCTCTCATCGTTGGTCGGCTATTTTCGCACCGTAATTAATCAATTGCAGATCCATCGATCGCAAACTTCAACATCGATTAACAGTCCCGTGCCATTTGTCACGCCGTCATTGCATTAAATCGTTACGGAAAGTTTAGAACATCATTTTGTATCGACATTATTGAAGAAAAAAGAGAAAAAACGTCGTCTTTTTTGGTGCTGTATTTACTTATTAAGTAACCATCAGAATGCAATATTGAAAATATATTGACATTTTTCTAGCAAAATAAAATCAACTTAACGAATCTGATTAATCAAATTAATTTCACGAATTCGATTTAAATTCACTTTGAAATTCAAAAATTTACTCAAAATAATTTTTTTTTTTTTATGACACTTCTCATGTTGTTCTACAAAAGTCAAGTATTAGAACACTTAACTTTTGATCAATTTGAGGTATTGCATTAAAACTTTTGTAATGGCTATCGTGCAACGTCAAAGTAATACTGACGAAAATTTAGGAGTGCATATGCTCTGCTAATTTAGAGTTACATTGGTGTAGGTATGACATTGATATTAGGAAATTGTCAGTTTTGAACCAGCTCGAAAATCAGTGTTGTTGCGACACTGTTTTCATTCCAACATTGAAGACAGAAGACATTAAGGTGTTTTATTGACAAAAAATTTCAATCGACGTAAAACTTCCATCACAACACCTTAAAAGGTGTTAAAGTTAACAAATCCATTAAATAATACATGAAATATTTCAAACAGATAATATAAGTAATAGTTTTTATAGATATTGTTTTTTGATGACAAAAAAAAAATAAATTGATAACTTTTTCCTCATTTAACGTCATCCATGCAAATGAAATTTCAAATGTTTCTTAATAAATGAAAAACATTTGAATATAAAACTTTTTTTGTTAATTTATTTAATCAAACCTTGCCAACTTTAAGAACATATATCATCATTTGATCAAAATGATATCACTAATAAAATTTTTCAGTTTAATAATACATTAATAATTGACAGAAACTTGATATTAAAAATTTAATTATAAAATTTGTATAAAAATTTTCATTTTTCTTTACTTTAAAATTTGATAAACAATCAGAAAATGATTAACTCAAGATCGATTTTCAATCAAGTCGTAATTCTTACACATATCCCTCATCAAAAAATGATCCCTATCCAAACAAAGTCTCATTAATTGATTATAATGCCTTGATAATCTCCTTTCTATAAGATTTTTTATTTTCAAGTATCCATTTCCCAAAATGAATTACGATAGGTTTGAAAGGGAGCTCCGATTAAAAAAACTTGCTCGATCATTTTAGAACCATGGTCAGACATCGTTATGAGGACACCACGTGGGAAAATCTTAAAGCAAAAAACGAAGACTCGGTTCCGCTTGCGATCGTGTTTGCGACATGAAATATCCATGGTTGTAAGAGTTGGTCCCGCGAAAGTTTAAAACGCGTCCCGCGACGAATTATCGCCGCGAAGCAGCCACCGATTGAGTTATGTTAATTCGCGAACGGGCGCTGCAACAGGAAGTGGGGTATCGGCCCGGCGATAAAGATAAGACGCGTGTTCGGATCGCATTAAGTAATCCGAACAGCCGCGGAGATTGCTCCGAGGTGGCAATACCGTATGTGTTACGTCGATAAGAAACGTAGGGGACTGGCTGCTAAACGCCACGGAATTCGACGTAAAAGATCGGCCCTCGTCGCTCGTACGTGCCGCTGCTTTGTGCCGAGACAAACGATTGAGTCACGAGTCGCACTCCGAGCGCCACCTTCTTTTATACGCTCGTTAATGACTCATTTGTTTCGGTTTTAAAAAAGAGGCGAATAAAGAACGAGGGGAAAATGTATGCACTCTTTAACGAAAATCAAACTGTTTCCTTATTTACGTGGTCGCTTATGTAAGGGGTTAACATACTCGGAGAAAATAAAAGATAACAGTTGCATGGAGATACAAATTTTATGCAACTTCTATTCGACATTGGATCCGCAGTTGTATTTTGAAGAGAGTTAAGTAGGTATTTAGATTATTTTAGATGTTTTATATGTTGCTTTGATAGATAATATTATTTTTAGAAGCGGACAAAAATGAAACTGACCGTTCCTCGGGCTGCAAATATGCTCGAAAGCATAGTTCGAAAGAAATTTTGCAGTTCTAGGGCGGTATATTCCACTTTACCGTTCGCTCCCTCGATCCGTGAAATAGCGTAGATATCCTAGACGCAGTGGCCTCCTCGGCAACAATATAATATTAACTTACTTCAAAGTTTGAATAAGTAATACGTTGTAATCCCAAGTAGATATATTCTATTGTTATTCATAAATGGATATATTGGAGGAAACATAATTTCAATTATCTATGATATTGATAAAAAATAGTAGACATTTTATGTTCCAACATTACATTATTTGTTCTTGTTATACCATTTCATTAATAGATACGTCAAAATGATTATCTATAGATGCATAATATTTCGAATCGATAGAACACATCCCAGATTTGTAGTATGCAACGAAAGTTTGAAAATTTATCGTTATTTCCATTATTTCGTTGACAAACATTTTAATTAATATATACTTATTTTAAACGAACACTTACAATTTATTGACGTTCTCGGTGCCAAATTTTATTTTTATTTCTGAATAAAAACTTACGTCAAATTTAAATTATTATTATAAACAGTTTTTTTTTTTCATTTCATTTTGTTGTTTTCATGTGATTTAATTGTGTAATTTGAATAAAATTATCTCAGAATTTCTTAAAAGTCATTCCACAGAAAATTGTACTAAAAAAATTAACGAAGTTTTTAATGTTTTGTGAAATGAATTGCTAATATTAAGACATTTTCATAATTCAATTTGTCTTTATTTTGAAAAAGTACAGATATGTGATTTTAATCATAATATAAAAGGGGTGGGTATATTACAATTTCGGTGGGGGGGGGGGGGGGGTTTATTTTAGGTTTAGTTCAAAGGGGGGTGTTTTATTTGAATTATTATACATTCAATACTAAGAAAAAAAATTTTTTACTTTTATAAACTTGTCCTTTTACACAATTCCCACCCCAAGAAACCTCCTTACAATCCATATTTCGTCCTCTTTCGTCAAAACAAAAAACTTTAACTGTGTTTACTATCAATCTCTTTATGTATCATACTTACATCTACTACTCTTCTT
>JABFOV010001528.1:0-24731 GCA_022817685.1 Aradophagus sp. ZL-2020
CTTACATTCTGTAGCGTGTTAATTTGACTAGTTGAAAAAGATCATTTGTCAAGACTTAACCACCAGCAAGTATGTTACCGTACATTTGATCTGGGTAGGTAATCCATGTAACTATTTATTAAATTTTTTTTATTATTTTTTTTTTTCAGACCGATGGCGGGATTCGCTTATTAGGGGGGTTCGGTGGGCTGGGGAAAGTTTTTAAAGAAACGGTATTAAGTTAAGAAAAAAAAAAAAAAAAAAAAAAAAAAAACAAAAAGAAAGGTTGGAAAGTTTTTCTGGGGACTATCATTATAATGGTTTAAATAGAAGAAAAACTCCGAATAAAAGAAAAAAAATGAGTTACATTTGAAAGAAAAACTAACTTAAGGCAACTGAATATTTCTATAGACAATACATCGTTAATTTAAGAAAATATTTAGGTAATTAATTTTTTTGTAATATTTTTGTTAAATAAAGTGATTTTAATATGAATTTAATATTTATCTCTCTATAACGAATTATTCTAAAAAATCGTCGGAAAGGAAGTATCTACAATAAAAAATATGTATCTTTAAAAATACGAATGCTATATTGAATAATGCAAAAATGATACTCGGTACATACTTTTTCTCCAGTGTTTTCTCTATTTAAAATGTATAAGGATTTATTATTCAATTTCAAGAATCTCCATAAACGATATATAACGAAAATAGTGTAATATCGAATGTCAAGACATAAGATCGTGCAATTCCGGAGGGCGAAATCGCGCGATGCGTTTTCAAAGTCATTCGATCCCAGGGGTCGCATTCGCTGGACGCTAATGGCGATCACACTTCAAACATGTAAAAAGAAGTTGAGACCGTGATTTATATAAGCGAAAACTGGAAGTCTCAGGAACGAAATGTGAATCAATATCGTGAGGTACGCTTAAACTTTCGTGGCCATAAATTTAGATTTTTTCTTCCTGACAAATCGAGGCGAAGTGGCGAAATAAAACCCGAGCTCGTTTGCCCGACTTTTTTCCCGAGCATTTTTCCCCCGCGTTTTAACGAAGTATAACCCAGTTTGGAAAATGGTACGCAGCTCGCATGTTTATTTTAATTGCCAACGATCTAGTTATTTACGTAGCTCTCAACATGGACGTCACTGTTCAATCCCAGCGATGAATTTACAATGTTTTGACTGAACCATTTTCGATCAATTTCGCTGAAATACCGTACTTGAAATTTGAATTTCCCGCCAGTTATTAATCAACCGTGCGTTCGATGTTGATTTCGGACCAGCGCGAGATAGATACATTTGAGTTCTTGTGACTGCGCTTTTTTCTGTAAATTCATTAACGAAGTAATGCAAACTAAAAAATGATTTTACGTTCATATTGATATTTCATTTAGAGAGCGCTGAATTTGAATTTCTCGCTAGTTTTTAATTAACTTAATTATCAATGTTCATTTACGGTCAAACGTATTTGAAAGATTCATCGGTATTAAAGCAAAAAGTTAAATTGAAACATCTCAATTACGTCAATAAAGGTAACTGGCTATAAGAAATTAAAAAATATAAGAGGGTTGTCTAGTTGGGAAGTAATATAAAAAGAAAAAATTGTCTAAAATTCTTGAGGATTTTCTGTCTTTGGATAGACAAATTTATTTTTCGGCTCTCGTTGTTATTCCAATAGTTTTTCGCCCTAGGGAGCAAAATGTGCTTTGTTATTGTAAATTCCAAAAATTGAAATCTCTTAACTTTACTAAATGAATAAATAAATAAAAAAAACTATTGTGGGTAGCTCAAGTGGAAAATTGAAATCACTGAAAAATAATTTTTAACACTGAGTTTCTCCTCTTGCTAAAACTTTACTTTTCGGAAATCACAAAATTTCCGCCTTTGTAAGCAAAGTATTACTTGAAAGTACTTTGAATCAAATACGTATTTAATTATATAATAGTATTTTACTGCCTAAGGTGCTTTTACACCCGAGGATGTGGGCTACACTGTAAAAAAAGAATGTAAAATTACAATAAAAGTGTAAAAGCTAACCAATGATATAGCTGCTTTTCAAAAGGAAGCAATTTCATTGGTTAGCTTTTACACTTTTAATGTAATTTTTACATGATATCTAATGTAATTTTATATTCTTTTTTTACAGTATATTCAGAGAATCGAAGGAGCGAGTGGTGATGTGAACTTACTGCTCGATGGTTATTTATATATTTTCTCTCCTGGTGTATAAACATTATTATTAAATCATTTAGTAGAATCCACATTCCAAGTCAAATCCAATGAGTAATTTATTTAAACAAAGTATCGAATATAAAAGTAAACAGTTGTCTTATTAATTTATTTTACAAAATCTGTTAACGTATTAAGATAAAGAGGGCTTGCCAATTTCGTCAGTGCAAAATAATGGATTTCGTTGGTGGAAATTAATCCCGCAGATTTACGATCGATCATTTTCCTTTGCTTTTAAACGCGCGACTGTTCGCGAAATTTATGCTACGCAAGATGCAAATTTCGCATCGTCGCGAGCATTGTTCGGACCACGAAATTGCGCGGCCCTCCTTTTAGTATCGGGCTGTAAATCGTACAAGAAGACGCGAATGAATTACGCAATGTTGCCAATAAGTCGCTGACGTAACAATTTGCCTCGTAGTTACGCTTTGACACTAAATAACGTTGACTTAAATATTTATCACAAATTTTGTTCTCAATTGAAAAAGCGAATCTACAAATTTCGATAAAAACGTTCATTATTGACGACCTATGACTATATTATTACAATATTTTAGAATCTAATAGAATAGAAGAATTAAATTGTTTTATTAGAATAAAATTAGATTAAGAATTAGAATAGCATTTTTAAATTTAAATATTTTGCCAAATCGTTTCATTGTAAACTACTTGTAACCTGGTAATGTTGAAAAGAAATGAAAAAATAAAAAAAATTAATTGTATTTGACTTAATGATAACAAAAAATGAAAAAGAAAATACTGACTTAAAATACTTCGTTAGAAAAATATTCTTTTCTTTTAAAAGTAAAATTTCATCATTTTACAGGATACATTTTTGTTACAATAACATCGACGTTTATTACGTAAATTGTCTATTACACAAAGTTTGTCGATTAAATATCAAGTTGAAGCAGATGTGCGTTTCTTACTTTAGGAATTCATTTGTAAATTTCACAAATTTATTGTTATCGTCTCCTACAGTTGACAGCTCAATCAACTATTTTAAATTTAAAATTGTCTGAGTTTATACACATACACAGATGTGTTTATACACATCTTGCGAATGAAAATTTTCTAGACGATAAACTTAAAAATCATCCAGAAGGTAGAACTACATTTTTCGCTCGCCGAGCGGATATTCAAAACTTTTAGTCCAGTATCATCATGATTAAATTAAAAATAAATTAAAAAATATAGATAAAACCCATGGAAAGTTTTTTCGTAAAATATCATTTCCAAATTTTTTATATAACTCGCAATATCATGGTTTTGGCGTCAGTTTTTGAATTTAAATTTCAAAGCAAGGTCTTTTTTTTTTTTTTTTTGTTATTGTATTAGTGTAATTAAGCGTTGTTGAATTATCTAAACATAAAAATGTCAATGGAATTAAGACGGTCGGGAAATACAAAAAACGCTTGGTATCAATTACGGTTGGATCGATTGAAATAAGTATAATATAAGAAAGAGACGTGGGAATTCCGGCTATTGTGAGTGCAATGTTCAGTAATGAAGCTTTCGTGTTTCACGCGACATGCAATTAAGTAACATTCATGGTCATACGATTAAAACGTGACTGCTGCTTTTTCTTAATACAAGGAAACAAGATTGATTTGAACTAGAAATCTCATCACTGTAGCTAAACAATTAATTTTGTTTTCGCTTCAAAGCCAAAAGTTACACAAATATGAAATTATTTATAATTAATTAAACTTTGATTTAAAAAAAATACAAATTTTTTTATACAAATGAACCATTTCATAACAAAAAAATTATAAACAAAATATCAATTGGCAATAATAAAAATATTTTAGAAAGTATTTTAGAAAAAAAAAAGTAGGTTACTTTTCTTCGAAGATAGGTGTACTCAAATGCGATTTAGCACTACATTCCTTCGGCTGAAAAATGATATATTTTTGTATTAGCATCTTTTTATGAGAGGTCAGAAAACTGCGCTTTAATGTCTATTTAAAAAGCTCAACAAAATCGTACTTTGCATGCATATGAAAAGTATGAGTTAATCTAAGATATATTTTACTCACTTAAAGATCGTAAAAAGTACTAAATGGCAAACAACTTTTTGACACGTCGAAAAAATGATTGTTCATCGACTTGATAAAGTAAAAACAAAGTAGTGAATTGCATCAATATTTTTTTATAAAGATATATGTGCTACGTCAAGACCGATAGACTGATTTCCTAAAATCTTTTTCGAATGTATTGTCTTTCCGATTTCGTTTGCCTGTATTTTAATGAGTTGCCTTTCTTTGGTTTGATTCGATAACGACGTTGCTTCCTGACGCGTTTCTTAAAATTTCTTTAAAAACTGACTTAACATTTAACCTTAATATAACCATAATTAATCATTTTAACACATTTTAATCAATGTTTGAAAATTGTATTTAAATAATTAATAAATTATTAAATTTAATATATATTCAAATTTATTAAAATATATTGATCTTCGAAAAGTAAAAAAGTTAATCTGTCATACAAATTCTAATAGTCTATTAGAATATCGCATAAGAAGTGTATTTCAAATTGGTTCTCAGGATTTGAACCCCACCTTCTTAAATTCATTCCGCGATCTGGTGCGTCATTTTAAAGCCTGGATGAACAAGATGAGAAAGAGTAAAAAGTTAAAAGTAGAATGGATTTGGAGGTACACCGGGGTTGAAAGTGACGTCAGAATCGGCATTCCGCCGAGCGACTTCTGCTTTGTTCATCCGTGCGATTCCTGCTGACAAATAGACATTTCCAGCCGACGAGCGTTTCATCTGATAAACGCTCGTTGCACTTTCCGAACTTCGCGTTTTAACGAGATCTTTCATTCGGCGGGCATATTTATTTCATGTTTTTCACCAGCCGGCCTTCCTGATAACCTCATTATATTCTCGTTATTAAACTACTAATTAGAAACAAGAGAAATTAAGCTCTTAAAAACAATAAAAATTCACCTGAAATTGCTGAAAATTAGAAGCTGTTATCATTAAACGAAAACAAATTTCGTTCTCGGAAAATTACTTTGAAATATTTTCGAATAATCTACTTCGTTATTCATCCAATTTCCCTTGTCCTTTTGTTCTGACAAAAAGAACTTTTTAGCATCATGAAATTTTAATTGAGACGGATAAAAAATGAATTGACTGGAATAAAACCAAATTTCCTGATGAAAAAAAAAGTTTTCTTTATTAAATGGCATCTAACGTGAGGTGTCATTAGAACTTTTTTTAATTTAATGCTTGGATTACATTCCTGAATTTTTAAAAGTTCATTTGCATCCTCAATAAACTTTTAACGTTAAGACGATAATATTTTAAGGTGTTTTGTAAATGTTAAATTTTCATCATTTCGATGTATTTAAATTTTGCTCTGTAGTTTCAGTTATTTAACTATTCAAAAAACATGTCTATGTAACAAAAACGTTTTTTATAAGTTTTCTTACTGTTCAAGATAATTTCCATGTTCGCCAATGTCGACGTATTTAAAATCTGATCGAAACTTCATTCCGCTTAATCAGTTCCGTCGACAATTCTTTTTTTTTTTCTTTCCATTTGCCGGCACGTTTTTTGTTTTCTTCGGCATTGCCACGTACGTGAAAGTAAATTTAAAACGTTAAGTTAAGCACTCGCGAGCCGCATTCCCGTGGCTCAAAAGCAACTTTTTTTCCGCTACGGAATCAGGTTTTTTTGAATTGCCAATGGCCGCACGTAATAGGCTCTCGCGCCCTCTCGATTAGACACAATCTACATCAGGGATTGGCTCGACGAAAATGGCCAAGCGACGATATTAAAGCGCCGAGATAATTACATTTTTCTCACATACGAACGAATGAGATATCTAGCGCAAGGCAAAAATGAAATTGCTAACGTTTCTCTCGTTTAACTGATTTTTTTTCTTCTTCTCCTTACGGTCAGTCGTTGCTAGCCTTTTTTCTCTTTGCCGGCGTTTTTTCTTTCGGGTCACGATGACTGACGAAGAAAAAAACTGGCGCGCGCGGCGAAAAACGACTCTCGTTAATAAAAACCGCGTTGACTAATTTGGAGGTACTACGATGAGAAAGTTCAGTTTTTCTGCGCCGGTCTTCGGTATAATTAAATTGACTGGTATTGCGAAAACGCGACACCTGCTCCGTAACCGCACATTCATTAATTATACAATACGGCCGAAAATAATTACCGTTTCATCATCAAATCGGATAATTTATGATTTGGAAAATAGAATTGATGGTTATTACAAACTGACGATTTTGAACTTTGGAAATTGGTAGTAAATATATATAGATCTTAGAATATGGAGAAGCAGCTGAGATTTATATTTTATGTTTGTAAATCAAGATTTACATTTTATAATTTATATTATTTTTAAAAAATGCATATGTTTATGAAAGACGCTTTAAAAGAAGGACAAACTGGATAAGGAAATTTAAAATTTAAAATTGGTGCAAAAATAATAGATCTCTAAATTGTATAAAAATAATTTCTTCATGAAAAAATTGAAAATCATCTGAGTCGTTAACGGCACACAATTAAGTAATGTAATATAAGACATAATGTAATATAAGATATCTTTACAGCCGGCTGAGTAAAGTCACGAAAATATCGATTTCACGTAACTCGATGAATTCGGTGAGAGCATTCGTAAGCATTTGCACGAGTGGTTTGGATTCGCGCTTAATGGAAACAAATAGTGCGTTTATCGAAAAGTGGGCTGTTGCGTTTAACACACTAGCGAAACTAGACACACCAACTTTCGCAGGATGCGTCGGCAGAATAGCATTAACGATAGTCGCTGCAACTTGTCCTAGAAATATGTATATAAACTTGCAACGGGATCAACTTGGTTTTATAATCCACTGTTTATTTACGTCTCTGTTAAACTCCAAGAGAAATTTCAACAGTCACAGTTATATCGTACAATTCTAGTTTGAAAAAAGTGTACACAGTGGAAATGTATAAAACAGTACTAAAATTTACAACATATGAAATATTGTAAAAACGATGTTACTAAAAATTAATGTGGTACTAGCGTAACAGACATTCGCTTACGAATTAATAAACAATTAATAGGAATTTACGGTAATACATTCTGTCCAGAGTCACGGAGATACCTATTTTAATTATTTTAATTATTTTAATTAATTTAGTTATTTTTAATTATTTTAGTTATTTTTAATTATTTTAGTTATTTAATTAATTTAGTTAATTTAAATAATTTAGTTATTTTTAATTGTATTAGTTATTTACTTAATTTAATTATTTTAATTAATTTAGTAAATTTAAATTGAAGAAAATATTGACATTAAAATTATGACTTTTTTGTAATATTTTGACGGTTGTTGTCAAACTAAACAATTTTTTTTTGTAATAAATGCACGCAAATTTGACTATGCTTCGGGCTGCCGAAAGCAGTTCTTAGTTTTGGCTCGAACAGCCATTTTACCCTGAGAATAACCGCTTGTTTCAATCCCATGTTGCATAATATACTATTGTGTAAAGATTTGTTTTTAAACAATGGGAATGAATAATTTGCTCAATCAAAAGTTTAGCCGCAATGTTAAAAAATTCCCATTCATAAGTAACTTTTTTAGAACATATAATGAACTATACGTATATTATTATGTATATTGTAAATTGTTTTCTCAGTGATGTTACATAATAATTTTACTTTTATTTTAACTAAATTTAATTTTAATTTTTTCAATTTTAACATTGCTTTCTGATTTTTTTTAGTATTTTTATAATAAAGTTTATAATAAAGTAATAGATTGGGTAAATATTTCTTTAGTGTTTTCTTTCGTGTATAATTTTCAATTTTTTATAATAATCTCTTAAAAACTCCGAAATGTCAGCACGAGATTGTCAAAGCAGACGTTTAACTCTGAAAACTTTGAATAAAATCTAATAATATTACATTTGTGTTAAATTAAGAGAGTAACTAAAATGAAAATTTTAAATTTAATCTCAAAAGAAACGTTTTTCCCTCTTTATATATTCATGAATGGGGGTTGAAATAACGAAATGCCTTTTACGAATGAATTGTAATTGTCGACGAACAAGCTCTTTTGGTCCGCTTGCTTTTGCAAACTTTGCCGACGATTGCGGCGAATGATTAAAATTTAATGAAATCAATGTAATCAGCTTGGGAAAGTGTTTTAAGTGCCGCTTAATCGCCGGTGTTTTGGGCAAAGTTATAATTTCATCGTCGGCTTTTAATAATGAAACATCATTGCCGATGGTAGAATCATATTAGAAACTTATGAGAAGAAGCGTGATTTATTTAAACGTGATAAAGAGGGCGATCTATCGCTGGATCGTGAATAGTCGTTTAGATTAACCTTTATTCGATAAAAATGCTTCGCTGTCAAAATTTATAGAGTCATTACTGTTAACGACAAAGAATAAATTTTTTTATACTTTAAACGAAAAACATGTATTTAAAATATACTTCAATAAAAAAAAGTTTTTATTATAATATTATTGGAAAATTTAACTGTAAAATTTAAGTTCATTGGATGCACTGTTCAAAATATAAGAATTCTAAAATAAAACAACGTGCTCTTTAAAAGAAAACAGTGTGCCACATATAAAAGTCTATTGACCTCATAAAAAATTTGTCTAATGTGACATAGGCAGTAAGTAAATTTAAACTATTTATTATTTTTTTTTTTTACTAATTAGTTTAAGCTACTGTTATTCTTATTTTATGTAAATTTTATACAGTGTTTTTTTGAAATGTGAATAACTTTTAGAGTGTATTGAATTATATATTAATGGAAACTAACCTAGAGTTATTAAAAAGTTCAAGATACTTTTCATTATTTTAGTTATATACTTTTTGTAATATACATAAGTGTTTTCAAATCAACTCGGAGATTAGTCTTTTATTTTAAAACAACTTGTTTTAAAATACACTTAGAATAAAAGCAATTCTAGAACTCTTAACGTTTTATTTAAAAAAACGCTTAACCTTTTTTTTAAATGATTCAATTAAAGTGAACTTTGGTTGACTAATAAATAATAAAAATAAAAAATTTATTTATTTAATTTTTTTTTTTTTTTTTTTTTACAGTGTCGACGTTTTTCGTGCAATAATTGTGAATTTATAGATAGCTTGGTGATATAAAAAAATTAATCTTACCTGAAGTGTGTACTGCGGCATGTGAGATTGACTATGGTGATGATGGTGATGATGATGCCTCTGGTAATGTTGCTGTGGTTCTGGCTGGTAACATTCGTGAGGATACTGCTGTGAAGGAACAGGCTTTAGAACATGGTTTTGTCGCTTCTCCGAAACAAATTGTTGACCTGTGTGCTCCATTGAATCGACAGACAATCTAGGATCTTCTATCATTGTATTCGACGCCTTCGTACTGGAAAAAAAGTTCAGGTTGCTGCAGCAAATTGAAAGCATTTCTCTTGATTAAGCTTAAAAGCTTTTTAATAATAAACAATAAAGATTTACTGATAATCCTTGTTATTAGCTTGATAGAAAGTTTTAATAATGTTTGCCATCTATTATTTATGTTTAAAAGCATAAACATTTAAATTGAACGGTTCTTCAACTTATAAAATATAATACAACATAATGACATGTTATATAATATAATTTAAAGATAATACAATTTTTCATTTTACTGTCTTTGAAAATTTGTTATTGAGACTAATTTTACACATTGATTGACAATCTTTCAGAATGTAAACAAACTGTTATATAAAAGCTGATTTCGAAAAGTCGTTGCATTCAAAAAATAATCACCAATAAATGTGCAAATGCATATGCCTCAAATTGCGTCGTCATTATGGTCTTCAAATTAACATATAATTCTTACCAATGCACTTGCTGTAAATCCGGGACGGTGCCTCTTGTTACGCAGCACTTGTCAGACCGTAAAAAGCATACGAAGCCCATTATCAGAATCGAGAGTACAGTAAATCCGGCGACTGCTCCGATAACGAGCGGAATCTGGAAATCAAACACAAATGACAACAAATAAACGCTTTCGACGAAAATCTGAATTATTGATAATTGAAAAGCTGAAGTATTGACGTTTTGATTGAAATTACATGAGTAGAAAATTAATATTTAGTAAAGACTTAAATCGATTATTAAGGCGCTGTATTCTCTGAAAAAGTTATTATTTCGTTTCATTCGCTTAATGTTAAGCAAGAAACAATGAATGAACGAGTTAAACAAATAATGTTAAAAATATTTTCAAATATTTCTTGCAAAACAACCAATCTATTGAATAATCGCAATTTCTAGATACATTTTTAACCAGGGAAATGTTCTGTGCTTCAAAACATAAGATTAACATAATAATTAAGTAATAAAGTTATAGCGTAATGTGTGGCAGATATAAAAATTCCATTAGTTTTAATAAAAACTTTCTAAATACACTATAATTATACGATGCAAATTCATTATTAGCGTATGAAAAAATAAACTGAATTTTTTAGGGATTAATATCTTCTACGTTACAAAAAATAATTTTAAATTCTTATTTCTTGAGTAAAATTTGGTTGCATTTGGTTGTGTAGAATATGTAAGAGTAAAATTAATTATTAATGCAATATCTTTATTGGGCATAACTTAAACAGATATACCCTTAAAATAATCGATTTATTATAACCTGAGTATTCAGAACGTCCACGGACGTAATTGTATCAATCAATTAGTTAAATGTCGCGATAATAATATTCAAAAGCGTTAACTTGTTAGTACAAAACTTATATCTATAAACTTAATAAATTAAATTAAATAAATTAAATACTTACTTGTCCCGGTTCATTAACCCTGAGCATCAAAACTCGTCGATCACTTCCTCGATCATTTTCAACTATTACTTGATAAAGTCTTTGATCTTCCTTGATGGTACTGGTTAATTCCAAAATTGCTAAATAACAATCTTCATCAGCAAGGGGCTTCAAATCTAACGCTCGATAACGAGATTCTAATACCTCGCCTGTAATAAAATCGTCAACAATAGTGAAGTCATATTTATTGAAGTAAGAAATTTGTACCTGGGATAATACTCATTGTCATATCATTTCTATTACATTATCAAAAGAACAGATTTAATGTTTCCACTGTGATTCTTTTATGTAAGGTAAACACAGTGGCAAATGATAAAATTTATAAAATACATTTACAATTATACGAAGTATACACTTCTGTAAACATCATTTTAAATGAATTATTTTTTAAAACAACCTGAATAAAAACACAATTTCACGCACAATGTTTTAATAAAAACAAAATCATACGATTTAATATGTAAATAATCTCAATGCATGTTATGCAAAATTCATTTATTTTCTTGAATAAAACGATCTTTATGTATGAAAATATGATGTTTACTTTATTTTAAAATTAAAATTCGATGGCATTTTGCACCAAATTGTTATTCTCAGTAAAAGAAAGAACAAACAAAAAAGTGATAGTACAAGTAAGTATAGGAAAGATCAAATACAGTCTTTTCAATTATTCAATTCAAAATAATGATACTTTTACAGAACAGTAAACAATTATTTATATAGAACACGATTTTATACTGCCAGGTAATTTGTGATTTTTGAAACTCTTAACATCTACGTTTATAAATAATTCATTACAAAAATGCAAGAAGGGTATACACTTCTAAGAAGCGTTGCCTATACACATTAATTATACATGAAAATATCTAACCAGCATGTAGTCTAGTGCTTCCCCATTCCCAGGCTACAAGTTCTGGCTTAGGATCTGAGCAGAGTTTGATTTCCAAACGAGCTGGGCTTCCTTCCGTCGTTGAGACGACAAACTTTTCTGTACTTGTAGGTTTCACTATCTGTAAGCCCGTAATTGGTTAAAGTATGATTTATTTGTATCCATTATCATCTATCAAATCAATTGCCATGTAAAATATACCACACATTACTAGCGTTATGAAACTAATGTGTGGCAAATAATATGAATTGCGATAGCATCAACAAAATCTTTTATTTTAAACACTTATGTTCATTCATACAAAGTAACTAATTAACATTTCTTCATAAACTAGAAATTATGAAAAATGTCTACTCTTCTTTGTTCTTTTCTTTTCTATATGCAGTACAAAGACTGATACAAATGTAATACAAACGAATTTTTTCAGTTACAAAACTGCAATAGTTTATTTACATCGCGATGTTTTACGTTGTTTCACCTTTTATAATTCGTATAGTGTACATATTTTAAATTCTGCAGTTTTTTTTTTTTTGCATGAAGCAATAAACAATAAAAACGAAGTTCAACTCACTCTAGGCGCTCCCACCACCTGCAAATATACCGGGTCACTTTTGACTTCTCTAATATTCCCATTGATCTTATTCCACGCGAGACAAATATATTGGCCTTGTTGGAAATAAGTCACGTTCGTTAAGATCAATCGCTGTCCAGTCCCGCATTCCTGTGGTTTACGACCGTCGGGAAATATTTGAGCCCATCTGCATGAAAATACCGCTGATTTGTACAATTGTTTTCGTATAAATAATTACACTGGCAATATCGAGCAACTTCCGAGAAATTGGAATTTTATCTTCTTTACAACACGAGGCAGAAATCTTTTTCAAGATTTATATTCAAGGTACATAGACTTGTAGTAAAAATGAAATTAGGATCGCTCAGACAAATAGCTTTTAATTACTTTTAAGTGTCCTTTCGATTTATTTTTATTGCCTTCTTTAATAACGTAGACTTCGTTAATTCTGCAATTTTTATAAAATTGATCCAATATTCAAGCTCTCCTGCATTCAAACCCAACGCTCTCATTACTTTCCCTTCGCAGATCAATTTGTGTTGTTTTGTGTTCTACGGCTAGTCTCCGTTTCACTCATTAATTCTTTTTTCGTTTCTCCCCTTTTTCTTTCATTCGTAATTAACGAAATTCGAAAACAGATTTCTCAATATTAAAAAGATTTATATACGAAAGATGCAATTTTTGAAATTAGTTAACAAAGATTTTATTATTTTGATAAATCGTTGGGAAAAGCTTGACGGATTCACGAGATTTCCATTATAAAAAGTTAATTATTTCATAAATATTTAAAGGTAGAGTTTTAAAATGTCATTATTTTTATTACCGTTAATCCAATATTTTTTGAAAAAATATACTATTTTCTTTGTATACTTCAACATTCAAAAAGAGTTTGAAAGGAAATTGAAAAGAGACTGAAGTGGTTGAAAAACAGGTTGAAAAAGTGGTTTTAAGTGCGGATAATTCTGAAACGGCAACTTATCGAAGAAGAATACGAATATTATAAAGTTGACGCTAGTTTAATGATTCAATTTGTACCTGTATTCAGCTGGTGGCATCGCGTCTGCACGGCACTCGAACGATGCTCCAGAAAACAGTAAAGCCGTCGTCAAGCGATCGGGTCCGACCGAACTTATTCTTGGCGGATCTGAAACGAAAAATGTGAAATGATTAATATAAATTTATTGCACACATTTGCCACAATGAAAATAAAATTTATTATAACAAAAATACAGATATTTCTTTAATAACAAAGATTAATTGTTTATACATAAATATTATTTGTCGATTTTATATTTTCGAATAACAATTTTTCAATCGCGGACATATGTACTTCAACTTTTTCAGAAGAGAAAATAATTTTTATAACACACTTTTCACGATGTAGTTTAATTTTTATTCACTCGTATAAAAAAACCTAAAGTTAAAAAATTGGATAACTTACAATTGACGTGTATCTGCACAGAAACTGGACTGCTTTCTCCTTCCGAGTTGGAAGCTTCGCAAACGTAAGTGGCGGCATGGTTTCTATAAATTGGCGTGAAAATGAGACTTGTGCCAGTAGCTGTGAATTCCATAACCCCGGGGCTTTTTTGGCGTTTCCATGTTATCGACGCCGGAGGATTTGCGTCCGCCAAGCAATTTATTTTCAAGCTGTCTCTGCCTTCTTCCAGTTGTCCGGTGGGCACGCCATCCAACCGCGTTGTTGGAGCGTCTTTAAAACCCACCACATGAATTCAATTCATTGAATGTGTACATTATTAACGTAACATTTTTTTAATTTCAACTCAATTATAAATGAGCAACGTATCTTACAAATTCATATATCAGTAATCAGCTTTTTTTTGCAATCAATTTATAATATTTCTTGAAACAATTTTCTTCTTCTGTACAAAAAGGTTATTTAATGTTTTAAAATTCCATAATTCGTAATGGTTTTCCGTGTTGTCAGTCTCTTTGTTCAATAAGTATATTTACTGTATGCTTTTATGTTCTTCAATAAATTAGTAGAAATAGTAAAAATGAATTAATAATTAATAAAGATTTACTGTTTGGTCTAACATTTGTTGTGCATTTGATGGTAAAGTCGTCAATGAACTGATTCATAATCTTTCTCACTGTAAATTCTTAATTATTTTTTTCATTTACTGCGAAACTTTCAATGCAACGTCAAATAGAGCAAACCATGAAGATTGCGGCAATGTTGATATCCAATTATTTTTCTTGATACTTTAAAAAGTATTAAGATTATTACTGCAGACGTTTAAAACTTATAATTATGCGTGGTTCGAATAAGCAAGTTCGAATAAATAATTTATGAGTAATAAAAAGCTACACTTAACGCTAGTTGTAATTCGGAAATATTTCGAAGCTCCTTTGATCCTGTGAAAGGCGCTTGTAAAGCACGCGCTACTTCTCAATGAGTTGAAAAATTCAACATCATACGTCACGACATTTATGTGCACGGTTTAATTTACAATTTCAAACGTAACTTGACAAAACGTTTCAGACAATTTAGCTTACTTGTAAGTCCAAATGTCAACGAGACCGAGAAACCGCGAAGCTTGCTGTTGTTTCGAAACTTACATTTTTCGACTACAAGTTACGACTTCAAGTGTTTTGTAGACTTCTCCCAACTAATCCAATTCATTGCGGATTCAAAGGGCTCAAACGCTAGTAAATGGTTCAAACTTAATATTTATTTTGTATCAAGCTCCGTGGTTTATTAGAACATCAAAATTGAATATTAAAATGCATTATATCAAGTCTCGATTCAGTAATTACAGTGCTTTAGTCGTCAAAATATAATAGTATGTTAGGGCAAACAATTGCCAAATTTAGTTTTATAGCCGTTGCAAGCATTATTTATTTCGTTGCAAAGCATTTATGTTAAATTAGCAAGCATGCACTAGAAGAGATGTCTTTGGCATCTTCTGCAAAGATCCTTTTTCAAAAAGCACAAATGAATAGTCGTCAATAAAGATATTTTTCATGTAAAAGAAATGTATTAAAATTTTCATCGAGGATATTGTCGTTTTCGCAGTATTTGCGATAATATTTAAATTTTTGAAAATAATATAAAAAATGTAACATAATTGTATCAATTTAATCGAAAATGTTGAGTAGCTTTCGATGAAATAGTTTATGCATAAAATATAAATTTTTTTTTTGATTGCGTGTAACGATGAATTAATTGGAGTTAATTGAAAATGGTTGTACATCGTCAGCAGTTGGTTTTGGCGAAAAATATAATCTATTTTGTAAACATTATTTTTCCAAACAAAAATGATTGTATGATGGGAAAGGCGGACGGTAAAAGAGTTGACAGAAAGCTGAATCAAATTAGGGTTTGGTTGGATGGACTTGCGCAGCTGTTCATTTCACGTAACAATAATTTCGAAATACGCGCGAACAAACAGCCGCTGACCCATTCACAATTTTAGACTGAATTCTCCATTACATGCATTGGTGCGCCTTGACGTACATCGAATCGCAATATATGCACGCGATTCATTTGTACCGTCAGATATCGCGATGTGGTAAGATCGTATCAGCTTTTCTTGCTGCGGAAATTTCACATCGGGGAATCAGTCAGGTATTCAGAATTCGCTTTAGTCAAACGGTCTCGATGTTATCGGGCAAGAACTGCGCTATAAACATTTCTTAAATTTGGACGACAAATTTGCATTGTAATGAAATGACAATGCTGACTTATTTATATAGATATTGGTGGGTTAGAAAAATAAAAATATTTATGAACATTCAACGTTTGTTAAAATTAAATAGAAAAAAATAAACAAGCCGTTTTAAATATAACAATTTTTTAGACACAAGAATTTTTATCTTTCGAAATTTCATAGAAATTATCGAGTACAGTTTTTACTTTTATAATTACGTCCTGAAATATTAATTTAGTGTTGGAAAAAAGTTATTTATCCGTTGGACATTAATGGATCATTTAAGAAACACTAATTGCATAGTGGTTAAGTGTTATTTGCATGTTTCAATGAAATACTACGCCAGAGTCGTCGATCGAATCGTAGGGCTAACTGCATTTAGTTAATCAATATTTTCCATCGAAATTACAGTCAGTATCTACCTGCGGATTTCTACACACTGCATCTAAACTCGTTATCTTTTGTCAGAAGATTCAAATATCAAATGTAAATTGAACATCGACGGATTATAACTCTAATAAGGACCCAAGTACTTCCTTTAATGCAGCTATGAAACAAAGCAATCAGTGGGCTCAACTAATTGTAATACACATTCATAACGTACACTAATTTGATGATTCGTGATCAACATTACACTGAGAAAAAAATTAACGGAATTCCGTAATTTCAACTGAATTTTCAGTTAAAATTGTCACTACTGAAATTTTCAGTTGAAACAACTGAATATCAGTGTTTTGTTTTAAATGAAGATTCGGCAAATTCAACTGAAAATTCAGTAAATTTAACTGAAAATTCAGTAGATCTAACTGAAAATTCAGTAAATCCAACTGAATAAGGTTACAGCTGAAATTTTCGGTAGTTTCAACTGAACAGATTTTTCTCTGTGTATTCAGAGTTATTTTCACTTTCCACATATCTCTTAAAGGAACTAAAATTTTGTCTCTTATTTTTCTTTTTTATTTGAAACGACACAAAAGTACTTAAAAATCTAAATCTGGAATAATTTCAAAGAAAAAAAGTAAACAAACTTATGCAAAGGACTTTTGTGTCATTTCGCGAGTTGCTTACGAAAAACAAACTGGTCGTTTAGAAGAAACATCATAAACAAGCCGGAAAATGTTTCAAGATTCTCATCTGTCGTCTAAAGCGAACTTTTAACGAACACAATTAAAACTACAATAAAATTACTTTTCAACGTTTTTGAAAAAACTTATTGCCCGCAGCAACAATGATTGCATTTATGAATCTATATGTTATTAACTTAGTTAAAGCACATTGCGGAATCGACAGTTTAAACGGTCGTTACTTATTCAACGGTGTCCATCAACGGTACCGTTGGATTGAATTCAGGCTCTAATTAAAGATTGGAGATGAAAGGCTAAAAACAGTTGGGAAAAAGTGACAATGAATTGGACGGTGAAATTGGATTATTGAAATGTTGGCTTACATTGAACGTTGAAGCGCACTTCGGTCGTGGATGATGTATTCGCATTGGTGTACGCGGGATGAATGGCAACGCAGCGTATGGGCTTGCCGTATCGGTTCCGATCCGCCTGAATTTCACACACACTCTGGGACGCCCAAGTGAGATGATTATCCTTTTCAGTGGTGTTTACCTGAGGCCTTTTCGGATTCAACTCCGTATCCCCCAAATACCTGCAAGCATTCGAATTTCCATTTCCAATGACACTACGACAAGCACGTGGAATGCTATTTTCTGTCTAGACGTCGCTTCCTACATTCCGTTGTCGTTATCGCTTCATCGCGCCTATAGTTTCGCTGAAAGATTCCGCATTTCGACATGGCCGATCACTGCGATGCAGGTCTTGTGAATACGCTGCATCGCAGTCCATGATTTGCAACGATATTGTGTCAAGCACGTCCAATAGAGTAACGACATTCTTGTCCAAGTTTTATGACGTTCGAAGGGCTTGTTTCGCGCTTGTTATTCCGTTATTGAAAACTTTGGCAAAAAATTAATCTAAGAAATTGACTACTGCTTGTCAGACGATGACGAAAGGTTGAATGTATACGAATTGTAAGAATGTAACAAATTCGCCATTCATTACAAAAGGATAATTAATTGTTTTGGGAAAAGAGAGAAGGATCGATTCATGATTTTGTTTTAACGAAGAACTGCAACAAGAATAATTTACAAAAACAATGAAAAGTAAACATTACTTTTGATACTAGTCATTTACACGTATTATTATAGTGCATTTCTTAAACAGTTGATTATTGGACCAAGCAAAATTTGCTACATCAAGTTATAAAAATTGTTTTAAAAAAATCGTTACTATAGTGTTTATTATTTCTTTTATTTTCGTTCCAAGATTAGTAAATCTTCAACAGAAATCTTAGATGCCTGTCTCCATTGTAAAAGATTCGTATAAATTTCGTAGCGGTGTCACTTGATATCAATTTTATTGCGAATCCTTCAAAATCCTTCGCTGCTAGATTGCGGATTGAGTAGATCGTACCTTCTTAAATGTGTTGTCCCGCAATTATTGACCACGTGTAGGTCACGAAGTGACGATCACTAACGCAGTAGCCGTAACCCGTCTCAAAACAAATCTCGCTAATTTATCTGATTTAGTTAGAGACAGACCTGCTAATCTATTCGGACAACAAGCCGACAGTGACGAGTAATTACTCCGATGTGTTTCACAGTATGATGTACTGGTATTGCGAGCATTGTGTCTATACACAGACGTTAGCATTAATTTGTATATATGTGTCGCCTGTTGAAACACCGTTTAGGGAAATTTCGGCTAAGACATATTTTGATGTCATAAGAGTGGCACCGTACTCGGAGGAATTCGTGACACTCCACGCGGCTGTTGTCTCTACTTCGTTTGTCTTGGGGGATTAAGTGTGCCTGTCTCCTTCATCACGTCAACTATAATACTCAGAAACGAGTCAATACCATAATTCGTGACTCGATATTCACACGTTACGGATAACGTTAAACAAATTAAATATCACATTGCAAATAGCACGGTTCAGCTTACGAAAATTGCGGCTGGCTGCCGCAACGAACGATAATTTTATTACAATTTAATTAAACTGAGCGTCTAATTAAAATAACGTTATTATGATACGAAAATGATGACGTAATATCCTCCGAAACTAGCGGCGTTTGTATTTGCGGTTCCGTTGTGAAATATTATGCGATTGTTTTAA
Organism: Aradophagus sp. ZL-2020; assembly: GCA_022817685.1. Taxonomy (NCBI): domain Eukaryota; kingdom Metazoa; phylum Arthropoda; class Insecta; order Hymenoptera; family Scelionidae; genus Aradophagus; species Aradophagus sp. ZL-2020. The sequence goes on from JABFOV010001528.1 coordinate 19,342, forward strand.
AACAAGTAAGTAACATTTATATACAAATTGCATTTAAGATCCCGGCCTCTCAGTTGGGAGATTACGCTAATGTTTCACTCGAGTGATATTTACTCGCGGTTCCGACACTTTTCAATAATTAATGAATTCATTTATGTATTTAATGTTTTTTCCCCATTGTCTCTGACTTTAAGAAGCCGTTTCCCCGAGCTTTGCACTGTACGTATCTATATTTTTTCCTCTGAAAGCATTCGATATATAGATATATAAACGTACAGATTAAGAGAAAGAAAAAAATTATCAACTGCAGAGAACTTTTAGCATTATCATTCCAACGAGGTCTCGGCTGTGGCTACATAGAGATCCAATTCATGATTATTCATAGGTTGAGTGCCGTGACCGTGTCGATATTTTTTTTACCAACGTTAAAGTATAAAAAAAAGCAAAACCCATACACAATTTATGCGATCAACTCTGTGTATTGTAATTAACGTTAGGTATTAAAAGGCGCACAAAAAGTATAAAATAAATTTAGAATAAAAATGCCGACGTTAAATTGATCAGAGAAAATTTCCGAACGTTTAATGTCCGGTGATATTTATCGATATAATTACGTGTTTCGTACGTGTTTCAATGTTATATTTCACAACTATTTGAACGTGTTACGCAAGTAGAGAACAATTATGGCCTGCGACATTTAATTTAGAACACGTGACTGTATCTTCGTCTCTTTATCTCGGCACTCGCATCGTATTTAGTACTGGCTAAAGGAAAGATAAAGAATGTATATTTGATAATTACGTACCATTTAATTACAGGCGGAGGATTCCCATATCGCGTGATGCACGTGAGCGTTGCGATCTCACCTGCTCGGGTCGTCACGTTGCCGCCCGGCAGAATCGGGACATTGCCGTACTCTATTTGCGGTCGTTGAGGGCTCACTGTAACGAGACATAATTAGCAATAATTAATTCCTGTCTTTTACTACTGTTTCGGATTCATTCTGTGATCTACATAGGAAAACGCGTAGATCACATTCAAATTTCTAACGCAGGACACAATTATTCCTAAATTAGCCATAATAAAAATCTTTTTTCTTGTATTTTTTTATATATATTTTGTCGTGTTTTGTTTGTTTATTTTACATACATTTTGTGAGCACAAGGGCTCGCGAAATCGTGATGTGAAAAAGCATGAAATATCACTGTACAATGTGATATCAATAATATGTGTGAAAATTTAGTGTTTCTGTATAAGTTTAATTAGTGTCATGAAGTTATTTTTTTTCTTGTGATTGATTAGTGAAATAGCATTCTCACAAAGATTCTAAAAATATATTAATATAGATCAATAACTTTATTTTTGTACATTCGTATATTTTAGCGAAGCAAAACATGTTCGGAAAACAAAAAGAATTTCCGCATTTTCGTTTTGGTACTTATTTTTTTAAGACCAGAGCAGCAAGCAGTAAAAATACTTTCAAAAGAATCTAACGGCTTTCAAAGATGAAAAATTTATTGACTTCCTATTAATTTTGATTCAGAGCAAACATATTGTGCGGGACGAAATAGATGGCATTCCATTATATCCTTATTTTACGGAAATATTGACTTATGAAAGAAACAACATGGCATCATTTTATCTTGCCAAAAGAGAGATATTTTTCATTGCGGAAAATATTGTTCATTTCTTACTATTTGATCAATAAAACGACCAACAGATTGGATGTTTGCTACCCAAACATGCGCCTTGATTAATGAATATCTACAGTAATCGATGCAAAACACGATAAATATGTTTGCTTAACTTGCATAAAATTAGCCGCGACCTTGCTTAATTAGTCTTGTAATAGTGAACAATGTCGATTTTTCATACAATATTCAGTGACTCCCGTGATTATACTTTCGTATTTATACTAGCCTCCTGCTTTTTATGATCATTGCACATGAAAATTAATTATTGAACATATGTGCAAAAGAAACGGAGTTGAATAAACATCTGTTAATGGAAAGACCGAGCTTTTTATTTCAAGCATGATAGTGAATTCAGTTCTCTAACATGTATAATTAAAAGATATTTTTAATATGTACTGTTAATGGGAAAATAATAACGCTAACATATAATTGTTCATCAATTACTTTAATAAACTTGATCAACATTTCTATTAAATTAATTTCACGACTCGCGCATTTTTTTTTCTGAGCAAATATATTTTTAAATATTAATCATCTTTCAAATGTAAGTTAGAGAAATAGATAGTTAAAAAGGGTTTTTGTAAATATCACGGATAATCATTTTAAATATCTGAAGATAGCAGAGAATTTCCGGTAGTAAAACAAGAAGTTGAATGTCTAAATAATTAAAGTGAGTATCTAGATAGTCTATTTATTTATTTATTTAGGTAATCAGTGTAAACATTGAGGTCATAAGGTATATCAATATTAACTATCGGAATTATCGACTTAATTATCTATTTTCTAACTACCCAGATCAACTACTTGAATTGTCTTTTTAAACATCTATTTCTCTCAGTGCATCATCAATAGCATCCTTAGAATTCCAGCAACGAACCACAGTCAAAAGTTTATCTCTCGAAATGGATTTTTGTTGTTATTGTGTGTTGAAGTAATAAAAATGCATATTTGGCCAATTTCAAAACGATTGAACATTAAAAATTCAAATTGAATTTTTTTCTTCACGTATAAAGACGAGCTATTTGAATGTTAGCATCGCAAAATCGGATTTCACGAGAAAAATAATAGTTCTGTTACAATTTTCCAATTTCGAACAATGAAGAAAATCGATCAAAATTAATAGAAATCTAAATACCACTCTTTAAAATGTAAGACTGAAAATTACTCAAAAAAGAAAGTAACTAATTCACCTGTTAAACTAAAATATTTTTGTATAATAAATGTATATAAAAGCCAGGTTTATAGGTCTGTTGTTCGCAATAGCCGCTCTAGGGTACAAAAGGTCCTTTGTCGTTTACCCTCGATTTATACGAAAAGCTATTTTTGACTTTGTTGTACATGAGAAAAAAGTTACAAACTTATCTTTTTCTCTATTATTATCATTAATACTACTGTTATCATTACTATTAACAAATTCGAATAAAATTTATTGTTACTTTTTTATTATTAAGAGAAAATTGTATAATATAGTAAAAAGCTTTCTTTATAAGAATATTTGACTTTGAATTGCACATTTTCAATGTCTGTACTACAAGCGTAATTTCAATTCGTGAAAAATTCTGAAATTAGAGTTCAGTGATAAAAGAACGTTGAAGATTTTACACACACATTGATGTGTGAAAGTAACAGTGAAAAATCGTCTACGATAAATTTATGATTTTTTAGACGATCTGCACTTTGATAACTGAAATGAATATTTCGTTATTTTGGTGATCTATAATATCAATATAAACGAAATTGTGATTAAAAATCTTTTGAAAACTAAAATAGTAAAAAAATCCCTACTGGAATCGAAAAACATACTAAAAATTATTTTATGAATAATTTTTTATCAAAAATTAATTTTACATTCATAAACGTTAGTTTTAAACGCCTATAACATGTTCTCTTGATGACACTGCTATCATCTTAACTGAAATTACGTTTAAAATACATTGGAACATCGTAACTCGTGAACGATAAATATGAAGCGATAGTTTTCGTAGTGTGGAAGAATAGATGTGCCGGTAAATCATTTTAGTGTGATAATGACATAAATTACCTCTTACGACAAGTTTAGCCGGCTCAGACGCAAGCGCATCTTTAATGTTGAATTCACTGGCAGTAACTTGACATTGCCAAAGACCGTCGTCGAACTCCAAAGTTGCTGATCTTATCCAAAGCGAGCAATCTCCGTGGTCGGGCAGCCCAACCCATTCATATTTTTGCAAATGTATACCGATCGGCTGAAATCAATAACGAAGGAATTATACTTACTGTCGCCATTCATAATTAACTTCTACTATTGAAACCGAAGCTAAAGATAAATTATTCAACCAATTCATCATCTTTTTTTCATGGCGAATCATGTTTATATTTGATTCGTCATTTGAATCCGAACGTTAAGTAGAAAACGGTGGTTTCGCATTGATTCAATTTGTAATCAGAATTGAACTATGTAAATTCATCGTTGGACAACGTTGATTTAGCATCAAATTAATGTTAATGCTACATTTCGAAATTCAGTTAATGTTCTTGTACTGTTTAATATTGATGTCGATTTCCCGCAGTGTTTATTATCATATAAACAAGTTTTCTTATTGCGAAAATAAAAAAAAAAATTGTACGATTTCTGCACGATAGAAGGACGTAGTATCGTGTAGTTTGGTAATGAATACAGCCAACATTTTTTTGTATCGAGTTACAGCAACCGGCGAGAGAAAAGTTTCGGCCTTTGTTTTCTCTTGTAAGTTGAGTCTCTTTTTGCAGCTTTCTTCGAATAATGGTACACTTTGTATAATTTAAAGCGCATAAAAGGCGTAGTTTGAATTTGAAACAAACAGGGTTAAATTTCTAATTGTGGCTGTTTTGCAGCTTTAAGACATTTCACTGTTTTCCACAATTTAATGTCGCTCAAAAATAGTAAAATTGTAAGAACTGAATATAATTACTAACAAACTGCACAGTTGAAAGACACTTTTCATTCCTTCAATAACCGAATACCACGAATTACCCACACTTAAAGCCTCGACGTTACATTTAAGATCGCCACGTCTGCGTCACTTAAAACTGTCTCGAAAAATCCGGCGGGAATTGACAGGCTCGTGTCGTGGATGTGAAATGCCCTATAAAAGGAAATTCGACGGGCGTCGGGGAAAAAGTCCGCCGACATCATTTCTTTTATGCATAATGTCAACGAATATCCGCGCCGCGGTGCGGCAATCGTCCAAACGAGCCGGGAATACGTCGAACCGCATTCGTCATTTGAACGCGCCGTTAACAAGTTTCCATCATACTAAATTGAAAAGTATTCGCCGGGAATACCGCTCGAATCTCAGGGCACGTGTTTGGTCTGTAAACGCATTAACATTCCATCCAGAACGTCGGGCACAATACATCAATGCATTCGTATTGAATTCCATTGAAATGCCTCGGCAAGAATATCACATGCAGGAACGCGCGAGATGGCAAAAAGTCGCAGCGATTCGCTATTTACGTCCCGAGCCATACGATGTAAAAAGTCATTTCACCCTCGCCTAAAAACGGTGCCAACTACGCCCCACCTTCCACCCAATACCCCATACACCCATAAATGAACAATCAACACCCGTCTTTTTTACAATTTAGATACATTAATACATCGATATCTTGTATTTGATTAAATTACATCTTTTTCATTAATATACTTATCTAATTCCGACTCAAAATTAACATAAATTCATTCTTCCATCTTATGAA